>JAASFJ010000705.1:0-16915 GCA_023333755.1 Globisporangium uncinulatum
GGATTTGGCCACTCTTTGCATCCGTTCTTTTTTAGCGTGTTTTCTCGTGTTTTTAAATAATTTTAATACTGTGTGTTTTGAAATACAAGACTGATTCGTTTTGTAGACTGTCGGAACCGTTTTGTCGGAACTGTTTCTTGTCGGAATGATGGTGGTATGGACACACACAGTTCGGGCTCGTTTAGGTTCATATTGATGGAGTTTGTTTTTGGGGTTTGATCGCGTTTGGCCTGGTTGACTCAGAGACTGGGTGTTATTTCCTTTTTAAAAAAGAAAAAGAAAATAATTTTTAGGATCAACTGTATTCGTGTCATCTGAATCGTGGTCCACAGCCACCACCACCAGCTCCATGCTACTTCGTCGGGTGCAGGCGCTCGCATGCGTTCCGCTCTTTCCAAGCGGCGCGCGACTGCTGCGCTCCGGCCGCGGTCGCGCGTCGCGCACGCCGTCTTCGCGCAGCAGTCGCGTAGCCAATGAGAAGCCGCCACCATCGCTGACTTCCAAGTCCAAGCGCGTACCAGCCCCGCCGCCTCCGAAACTCCCGCCGCTCGTTGCCCTGCCGCCGCTCACGCGCGTGCGCGACCTCGCAAAAGCGTTGCAGCAGCCGCTCGAGCGCGTGCTTCCACGCGTAGCGGCACGCGCCCATCGCAAGCTCCACATGCGTGTCGACGGCGTGCGCTTTGAGTTTGCAAACGTCCGGCAGGTGACAGTGCCGTTCACGCTCGCCCACGACGTGGCCGCGTACTTTAACCGGCGCGCAGCTCTCGACACAGTCGAGCCCGCGTTCTCGGCGCTGCCAGTGCGCGTGTCGCATGCCGACACGCACACGCGAGCGCCTGTTGTCGCTGTCATGGGCCACGTCGACCACGGGAAGACGACGCTGCTTGACACGCTCCGAGGCACCACAGTCGCGCACCACGAAGCGCATGGGATCACGCAGAAGATCCACGTCTGTGCGACGCAGCTGCGCCCGTCGCTCCACGCGACGTTCCTCGATACGCCCGGGCACTTTCACTTCTTCCGCATGCGCACAAGCGCCGCGCACGTCGCAGACCTCGTGGTCCTCGTCGTTGCAGCAGATGACGGCTGCCAGCTGCAGACAGAAGAAGCGATCGGTGCGATCGAAGACGCGCAGCTCCCGGTCGTTGTGTGCGTCACAAAAGTCGACGTTGCGACACCAGAGCAAGTGGCGCGCGTGACCCGCGAGCTCCGGGACTTTGTCGCGCTCGAACACTGTCCGATCGTCGCAGTCTCGGCCACACAAGCACTGAACCTCGACGCGCTCAAGAGTGCAGTCGCTGACGTGCTGGAAACCCCTGCAGCTGTGCGAGCCCGGCTCGTAGACGTGGCGCCTGGGACGCCAGCAGAAGGCGTCGTGCTCGAGAGTGTAGCGGCTCGTGGCCGAGGGACGGTCCTCCGTGTTCTGCTGCGCAACGGTGTGCTTAGGGTTCAGGACCACTTTGTCGCTGGCATGATCCATGGGACAGTGCGCAGTCTGCGGGACAGTGATGGCCGCGAAGTACGCGAAGCGCTCCCGGGCACGGTAGTCGACGTCGTGTACGCCAACAAGTCCAAGTACGTGGACGCGCCGAACGAGAGCGGGTTCTTTGTGCTGCCCGAGGCGCGCGCGAAGCTCGTGATTGAGCAGCGGTGCGTTCGGTTGGGAGGGTGAGAGGTGGATGATATGCTGTGTGATGGTGGGCTCATGTGGAATGGTGGGTTTGCAGGCAGCTGGCGATCGACTATGAAGAGAACATGATCCCAGACGCCAGCAGAGGACGCTTTGCGGACGAGCAGGAAGAGGACGACGACGATGACGACGACGACTTAAACGAAGACGACTTGATCGAGACCAAGTCGGTGATTGTGAAGGCGGACACTGCCGGTTCGCTCACGAGCATCCAGGACACGGTGGACCAGATGACGGGCATCTCGGTACGACAGCTGCTGAAGGCTGTTGGTGGCGTTGTGTTACGTCGCCCACTCTGACGACCTCCGTCCATCCGTCTGTGTCCACGATGTCCCTCTCAGACTGCGCGCATGGGCATCGGCCCCATCACGACCAAGGACATTGACGTGGCGATCAACGGCAAGTGCCCGATCTTTGCATTCAACGTGAAGCTCCCTGCAAAGGAGAAGAAGCTCGCAGCCGCGCGTGGCGTACGCGTCGTCCTGCGCACGACGATCCACGGACTCATTGAGGACATTGAGGCATTCGAGCGAGAGTCCGCATAGACAACGATGCCGCCACCGCCCGCACTGTGCCGACGGCAATCACCACCACCACCATCACCACCGCTCCACTCAACTAACTCTGTTTGCTCCGACACTGTCGGCATTGTTGCAGCTGTCGCCTAGCTGCTGTTGTCGCTGCGTCTGTCGCTCGCGCACGACGCGCTTCATCTCGACCGCGAACTGCGTTTGTTCCAAACGTCGCTGCTCGCGTGCGACAAGCGACAGTGCGGACTGCGCTTGCACGACCGCGTTTAGCTGCTGCGTCTCGCGCCGGCGGTCCGACAGCAGCATCTGTTCGTGCACACGTCGCCTGTCGATCGCACTCGCTGCCTCCCGAGTGCGGTCGACGCTGTACGCGCGCTCGAGCTGCGCACGGAACGCGTCGCTCGCTGCGATCGCGGCGGTCGCCCGCTGGTGTCGGACCGCGAGCAGGTCGCGCTCAGCGGCATCAAGTCGCTCGCGCTGTTTGAGAGAGACGTCGGCGAACGCGATAGTGTGGCCCAAGTGCTTGAACTCGTAGAAGAAGTAGCGCACAACGCGCTCGAAGCGGGGCTCCCATGCGCTGTCGGGGTCGCTCATGGCCGCCCGCACGCGTCGCAGGAATTCGTTGCTGCCGACACTGGCTGCAGGTCGCGGGGTCGCCACTGCTGGTTCGTCGTCGTCCTGACGTGACGCTGTCAGCTGCGTCCAGACGCGCACGATCGCTGGGTAGCACGCGCTCTGGTCGCACACCCAGTCGGCCACCTCGGCTGGCGCATACCCCTGGGCGAACGACGTCGTGTACTGGTCCTGGAGCCGCCACCGGCTGCTCCACTTGTCTGGCAGGAGCTTGAGCGGGTTGCGCTCGGCCGCGAAGACTTCCAGCCGCGGGAGCAGCTCGGCGAGCTCGACCGGGAGCCCATCAAGACGGTTGTGGGACACGTCGAGCGTGCGCAGCGACGCACTGCACGCCGCAGTCGCGATCTCAGCTGGGAGGCTCGTGAGTCGGTTGCTTGCGAGCCGGAGGACTTCAAGACCCGCGAGGTCACAGACACAAGCATCGAGCTGTGTGAGGTCGTTGTGGGAGAGGTCGAGGTACTGGAGTGCCTGGAGCGTCCCGAGCGATGGGCTCAGCGGAGTCGCGAGCGCGTTGTGACTGCACTGCAGCGTCTCGAGCCGCTGCCAGAGCGCGATCGACGCTGGCAGCGCCATGAGGCAGTTGTGCGACATGTTGAGCGCTCGCAGCGCTGTGAGGCAGCCGAGCTCTTCAGGCAGCACCACGAGCTCGTTCCACGACACGTCGAGCGCTGTCAAGTGTGCGAGCGCACCGAGCTCCAGTGGCACGCTCTTCAGCTGGTTGTGCTGGAGCTCAAGACGCCGCAGATGGGCGAGCAGCCCGAGCGTCGGCGGCAGCGATAGCAGCCGGTTGCGCGCGAGACTGAGCGACTCAAGCGACTCGAGCCCGCCAAGCGCGTCCGGGAGCACTTCGAGCCGGTTGCTGCTGGCGTCGAGCACAACGAGCTCGTGCAGGTCTCCTAGCTGCGTTGGCAAGTGGACGAGCACGTTGTGGGCGACAGTAAGCTCCTGGAGCGCCACGAGGCGCCCGATCCCGACCGGCAGCGTCGAGAGCGCGTTGTGGGCGAGTCGGAGCGTGCGTAAGCATGCGAGCTTTGGGCCCAAGAGCTCGGCCGGGAGCCGCTTCTGCTCGCACGCCGACAGGTCCCACGTGACGAGCGCGCCAAGCTGCTGGAGGCTCGGCGGTAGCACCTTTAGCCCTGGATTGCCGCGCAGTTGCAGCCGCTGGAGCGCGACGAGTCGACCGACGCTCTCTGTGAGCGCAGTGAGGCAGTTGCTCGAGAGGTTGAGCTCTTGGAGCGCGTCGAGTCCGTTGCAGCAGGCGCCGAACGTCTGGAGCTGGTTCCCTGCGAGCTCGAGCACTGTGAGCCGCCTGAGATACCGCAGCTCGTCTGGGAGGTCCTCGAGCCGGTTGTGGTGCAAGTCGAGCGTCTGGAGGTCGCGCGCGTCGCCGATTTCAGGTGGGAGCGTTGTGAGTTCGTTGCTGCTTGCGTCGAGCGCCTGGAGCGACACGAGGTGGTTGAAGAGCGCGCTCGGGAGTGAGCGCAGGCGATTGTGCGACACGTCCACGATCAGCAGACTCGCGAGCGTACGCAGAGCGTCGCGGCCGTGGTAGAGCGACACTGGGAGCGCGTCCAAGCGCTGGCCACGGAGAGTGAGCGTGTCGTCGCCGTTCCGCGCTTGCAGTCGCGTGATCGCGTCCACTTTAGCGGCCATGTGCTCCTGGACCGCTTGGAGTTGGTGGGTTGCACGCTGTCGCGCGTCGTGGGCCAGCTGTTCGAGCAAGCGGCGCTCGTGCTTGGCCTGTCGTTCCTTCACAGCGCGTTCTTTCTTGCGCGCGATCTTCTCCTGTCGCTCCCGCAGTGCCTCGGCTGTGCGTGTAGCGGTCGCAGCGTGTCGTTGCTGGTTGTATCGCTGCCGCGTCGCGTCGTGTTCAGCTTCACGACGTGCTCGCTCGAGGCGGAGCACGTCGTCCTTCGCTTGGAGCGCCGCCTGGAGCTCTGCCTGCTCTTCACGCGTGATGTGGTCGAGCAAGAGAGCGCGCAAGCGGTCGAGCTCGCTGCTCTTGCGTTTGCCTCGCACAAGCGACAGTGTCGTGAGCGTCGAGGTCGGGGTTGTCGGAGCACTGGGGTGGTTCGCAGCTGTGCTGTCGCTGTCGCGCTCTGACAAGACTCTGCGCTTCTTAAGCTCTCTCTTCACGTCTGCGAGCTGCAGCCATGCGGCTGTGAACTGTGCCACGTTGACGCCGGACGCGTTCGGTGGGAAGTGTCGACGCACTCGCGCTGCGTCGGCGGGCGTCGCACTGGGAATGCCGAGCAGTTCGAGCGCTTTCTCAAACTCAAACACGTTCAGGAGCTCGTCTCGGTCCGCGTCGAGCTGGTGGAAGACGTCGATGGGCGACAGCGGCGCCTGTCGGCCGCTGCTGTCGGTCGACGCAGTGGCTGAAGCGTGGTACAGTCGGAGGTAGTTGGTGATGTACAGTGCGACGACGAACTCGCGCTCGTCAATGAAGCCTCTGTGGGAGCCACGAGCTCAGTACGGACGCACTGGTGAGAGACGACGTGGCTACGTGTTGAACACGACACGCTGGTGGCCACGCACTTGTTTTGGTCGTCCACCAGCCGAAAGAACCGCCGGGCTTTCGACTCCAGGAGGTGTATCTTCCTGTACGTCAGCATCTGTCGGTACTCTGTCGGCGTTAGGGTGAAGACCGACCCCACTCGCACCAGGTCAGTAACCAAAGCGTTAGGAATGAACGCCAGCGAACCACTGGTCGACGCGCGCACCGTCAAAGTCGATCGAGTTGGACCGGTCCTGGTCAAAGAGCTTGAAGAGCTGCTTGGCACTGCGCTGCAACGCGTCGAGCGAGAGCTGGTCGTCGCCTTGGAGCGTCTCCGGCTCGACCTCGACGACAGCGCTAAGCAACTTGGCCGACAGCAGCTCCATCTCGAGCGCCATCTGCTCGGCGCTCTTTGGCGGCGGTACGTACGACTCGAACGCGCCGAACGCGAACACGAGCGGCAGCACACTCGGCGGCTTGGCGGCCGACGGTTTGCACAGTGCGACGGACGCGAACGAGAGCGGGTCAAAGACACTCAGTTGTTGGTCGAACGCCACGGCCATGTGACAGCCCTTCCACTGGCCGTCGGGGCCGTCGTCGAGCAAGACCGTCTCGGCGTTCGCCTCAAGCGCCTTGATGCTCGCGTCATCACTCAGCTTGCGGACACTGGAGCGAGAGAGCAGCACGAAGCACGGCAGGTTCTTGTCGTTCCGGATGCGGACGTCGAGAAAGCGGAGCCAGTAGCTTGTTTCGTCGTTGCTGTTCGCATCGGACTTCACCTTCACGAGCTGTAGGCACCATGTAGTAGGTCCAGAGGTGGTAGACATTAATGGTAGTCTGGTGTCGCGGCAGTGGCGCAAAGTCTGACGCGACAGAGACAGGAAAGGTGTGTGTGCTTGCCTGGACTTTGCCGACAGTGGCGCGTTGTTCCAACTGCGGCTGCTTTCGCGAGTCGCGCTTGGCGCTGCTTGGCCAGAGCGATACGTTGCGTTTCGGACGCTTGTCATGGAACGGGTTCTTGATGACGACTTCCGGCGCACAGTCCACGAGAGTCGCCTCAAGCACGACGACCGCCGCCTCGAGGAGCACCATCTCGGATCGCAGGACCAACGAACGGACTCCAGAACGGAAATATATCTTGTGTTCGCTCAGCAAAGTCAAGCATCCACGATACCCAACAGTGAGGTGTGCGTTCCTGTGTGGACTGGAGGCATCGCAAGCCACCATCGTCATCCACATAGCCTCCCGATATCACAGCAAGTACCAAGGGACACGAACGAGTTGGTATCAACAAGAAAGTCCGCAGTGTATTGAAAAAGAGAGTCGCAGCCGCGTGACAACTGGTTTAGAAGCGACAGCCGACACGACGCGCCTTCTTCGTCGAAAACGACGCTCGCTCCTTCTCGACAAGCGGCGGAACCGCACGGCGCTCATAAAAAAGACGAGGGATGGGATGGGGAGAGCATACGGCTTCGAAAGCGGCGTCGAGTGTGTACGGGGAGGAGTGAGTGCTGCAAATCGTCTTGAGGGAAACGAGAGCGAACGTGTGACGACGCATCTACATCCACGAAGAGAGCAGCAGCGACGCAGCAGAGACAGCGACGACAGTCGACACAGCAACACCCGCCGCTCCGGACGCGGGGGCTGGCGTAGAAGGTGCTGGCGTCATCGGCGCAGCGTCGCTTTCGCCGCCAACAGAGCCGCCGCTTGTAGAGGGCGACATTGTCGTGGGTGCGGACGTGGCCGCGTCTGTCGGCGACGGCGACGGCGTGGTTGCGTCATCCGAGACGCTGCACGACGTGAACGCGACGAGCGAGATGCGCTGAGCGCTTTCGCCGTCGATGAGGCAGTCGGGTACCGACGCTGCTGCCTTCTTGACGAGGCGCACGCAGGCGGCGTCCGAGCAGACCTGGAGCGTAGTCACCTCGCCCGGCACGAGGCTGTTGAGGCGCGCGCACTCGACGTTGTCTTCGAGCACGCGGTCGAGCGCAGCGATGGCCGTGGCCTCCTCCGTCGTGCAGTTGGCGGCACGCGCAGCTGGCGATGCGAGCGCAAGGACGAGCGCCAACGACGCAGTGGCGGACGCGAGTGATGGCATGTCGACGGGTAGGAGCGCTTGTCTTGTTGGTGGCGGTTGGTGTCTGGACAGGAGTGCGCAGGAGCGGGAATGAACAGCGGTGATGTCTCCAGAGCTTCCTCGAATGCTTGTGCGTCATAGCAAAAGGCGGCGAGAAGGAGGAAGAATCTGGCAAGAGTGGGGTCAATTTGTGAAAAATGGGCACGACGTGGCTGAGAAGATCAGATTAGACATGTGTAAGCGAAAAATCTATGCAAACATGCCACGCTCGACTGTGTGGTGTATGCTTTGGGTGTGGAAAGTTCCACAAATGATATAGGTATACAAACGAGGTCTAAAAATGTACATATATTTTATAAAAATTGGGATTGAAAGCTAACATTAGCAACATTGTCGCCGAATTGTTTGGAGATGCGCTGGTCTCCCAGCCAATCAGCAGATCCAGAGAGCTGATAATGTCTGAGGAGAGATGAGGGAAATGATTGAGGCCTTTCACATCGAGTAAGCAAGTTCAATATAATATAGCAAGGTTTATCACATACTACACAATATTTTAATTTGCTTTGCACAGGAGATCCATGACAATTCACAGGTGAACACAAAGAAACAGTACGTGAACAGCTTCACGCGTCCTTTCGCGTCCCTCATTGCAATGAATCACGAACTGGAAACCAGTAAAGGTGCTTGAGCTTGATAAGCACACCGCAAAGAACACTTGGTACTCGGCGTCGTTGTTTGGCGAGGGTGTACGCTGTCGCGCGTGTCAGATCGACTCCTTGCTGACGTTCAGCACTGGCGACGCGAGCGTCGAAAATACTGAAGGTCGAGCGACTTCAGAAGAAGCACTCTTGGACATGGCGGACGAGCTTGGTGTGCCGGACCTGCATATTACAGTACATACATTTCCTTGTTGGGAACAGTACGGTGAGCAGCGTCGAGGGAATGAACGTGCAGCGTAGCGTGTGTGTTCAATAGCTGAAGTAATATCGCATCCGCTACGGTGTTACGGTCATCAAGTCATTTGAGAGATGGCATTGTTTTCGAGTACAAAAGGGATGAAATGCAGGTACACATCAAAATGGATGAAAATGAAGTACAACATGTAACTCATTGTAACTCATAGTGAGAGATCAACGCATCACGGTTTGAAGCTACAGACGACTCTGTCTGTAAGAAACTACTGACAACACATAATAAGCGAGAAAGTGATCACACCAAATGTATTCATCTCGGCTTGCCATGCCACTCCAAGCACCAGGGGCCATCATGCGCCGAAAGCAGGCTCCTCTAGCGCGATCACGCGTCCTCCTCATTCTCATCAACATGAGCAGATACTGCGCCAACGGATACTGTACTTGGCTCACTCCTCCAAGACATGTGCTGCTCGTCCCGAGAAGATTTGTGCTCGAGCAGACGGCTTGACCCCTGCTGCACCCAGGCATCGCCTGGCGGCTTTGATATCGAGCAGGTCGAAAGAATCAACAACTTCGACACTTTCCACGCAATGGAGTGGAGGAAGGAAGCGTGGAGCGAGGTGACAAGCTCAACCGTGGCGAAGTGCTGGTGGCGGACGGGTGTCCTGGTAGAAAGAGTCATGGAGCTGACCGATCGGCTCGTTTCAATTCGCACCGACAGCGCGGAGTCTTTGCGTCAGGGATGCACCTCAGTCACATCTTGAGCAAGCACTAAAACCAAATACCATCTTGAAATCGCTAAAAACTCGACTTTCTTACAGACAGCGTCGTCTGTAATTCTTCCTTCACACACCGCGCCTGGCCGAGCTGAGGACTTAATCCGCACCCGTCATTTGAACTTGGCGGAGGTGTGCTGTCACCACGGCTGACACATATCCACGACAATCGCTAACGATTCCGCCATGCTGGCCATCGCCGTCCTCAGCGTTACTCGCTCTGCTCAACTCTCGTTCCCTTGACACTCACTCGCTTGTGCACTCAGATCCACACCCAGTCCCCGAGCTCGCCATGGTGGACTTCGTCTTCACTCGCTATGCCTGGTCGAGTTCCTTGGAGTGACTCCTCGAACGCACGCAGCACGCAGTCGAGACGCGAAGAGATCTCTCCCCTGGTACCGCAGAGTTCCCTGACGTCGGTCTCGTGGTGCATTCCTGGGCAAGGAACGCCCTTCGGCCGTCGAAAGATAACGCGTCGTCGGCCACGTCTGCCTCCGTCCTCAAAGAACGCCACTAGCTCCAACACTCGCCGCTTCGACTGCGCGATCATTTCTTCCGCGGCGGTGACCGCGGGCGGGCGTTCTCGGCGCTCTCGTGGTCGCGGTGGCTTGCCAGCCATCTTTCTTCGCCACAGTTGCTCGATGGCGTCGATCTTCACGATGAAGCGGAATGGTGCGAGACTAGTTCTTTGCTTCTTTCATTGTGAACTGAATCGGAGGCAACTGACAGGTGTGGACAAACCTGCAAGGGACATTCAACGGTTTGCGAACGCATGAGGTGTCGTTGACGACGACTCGTTGTGTGGATCTGAAAAACGACTTGAAAAATGAGAACGAATCCGAAACTCTTTTCATTCGCTAAAATTAGCTTTCGTTGACATATCATTCGCAAGAAATGCCTCAGCTTTCCAGAATGACTGCGCATTTGCATCAGAATGATTGTAAATGAAAGTTCATTTTCCAAATCAGCTCATTTCGTTTTGCATTCTCCATGGCTCCACTCCGGTATTCACCTTCAAGAGCTCACTCGTCCGCGCGCGACTCGTGACTCTCTCCCCGTGACCACATCCCGCCATGGTTCCTGAACGCGAATGGCGCGGCGCTGGCCAAAATATGGACAAGCGGTGCGTCCTCCTTCACCCGCTCACCACTTCTTGTCAACCGCCTCGCTCTGATAGGACTGACTCTGCCATCCGTCACCTCCAGCACGGCGCGGAAAGTGCACGCGGACGACTTCACGCGCACGCTGCGCTCGATCCGCAACCGCTACCTGCGTGAGCACGCGAAGCAGAAAGAGCCAGCGCCGCTCGGCAGCGACCAGATCCACGTGTACGTGCGCAAGCGGCCGCTGCTGCCACACGAGGTCGAGAACCACGAGTTTGACGTCATCTCGTCCATCGGCCAGCGAGAGATCGTGATCCACGAATGCAAAATGTACAATGGTGCGCAGCTTCCAGTGGCTTGTCTAGTGCGGATACGCTCTCGCTCTCTACCCACTCTTGGCTGACGGAACGCGTGCCTCTAGACATGCGCCACAAGTACATTGTGTCGCACCACCAGCGCTTCTCGACGTGCTACAATGAGCTCGTCGACACCGAGGCGGTCTACAATGACGCAGTGAAGCACCTGCTGCTGCACGCCATGGACGGGGGCAAGGCAGTGTGCATGATGTACGGCCAGACGGGCTCTGGGAAGACGTACACGATGGGCGGGCTCTTCCAGTACATTGCAGAAGACCTGTTCCTGGAAGCGGTCGGGAGCGTCGACTTCTCAGTCTCCGTCTCGGCCATTGAGATCGCTGGCGCCAAGTGCTTTGGTGCGTTCCTGGCTGTCGGTGTGCATTCGCCCACTCGCTCATTCTGTTTGAAGCTTAGTCGTGACACTCTCCTCCCCCCTCACGTGGTTGGTACCTGCTGACTTCTCTCAGATCTCATCAACGACCGCAGCAAAGTGCTCGTGTGCGAAGACAGCGATGGAACCATCAACCTCCTGAACGCGACAGAGACCCCCGCCGACTCGTCGAACGCACTCCTCGACGTGCTCGAGGCGGTCAAGAGCCTGCGCACGACCGAGTCCACGAGCGTCAACAGCCAGTCGTCGCGGTCGCACTTGGTGTGCTACGTGAACCTGCGCCGGGCCGCCGCCGCCTCCGAGCGCGAGCGCGGTGAGCTCTACGGCCAGCTCGTGCTGCTCGACCTCGCTGGGAGCGAGCGCAACGCCGACAGCTTCCACCACGGCGCAGCTCGTCGCAAAGAGACGATCGAGATCAACAAGAGCCACTTGGCGCTGAAAGAATGCGTGCGGGCGATTGGCCGCGAAGACACGAGTGGGTACGTGCCGTACCGCGCGAGCGTCCTCACGCGGATCCTCAAGGGCTGTCTCTGGAGCCAGCACGCGCGTGCGAGCGTGGTCGCGACCGTCTCGCCGCTCTCGATCGACACGGAGCACACACTCCACACGCTCCTGTGTGCGGGACAGATGCTGGAAGACGCGCCGCTCGTGAGCACGGAGCGTGAAGACGTCCCAGAAGAAGACGAGGAGGAAGATGCGATTGTGCCGGTCCGCGAGTGGGACCACGCCCGTGTGCAGCTCTGGGTCGGCTCGGTGCGTAATGGCGCGTTCGCTAAGTACGTATCGAACCTCTCGCGTGCGGTCGACGGCCGGCTGCTCGTGCGCTTCTCGCTCGTGCGCTTCAAGCAGCTGTGCAATGGAGACGCGGCAGCGGCGGTGCACTTACTGAAGGCGTTGCGGGACGAGCTGGGCGAGCAGGAGAAGCGGCTCAAGGCCAAGCGTGCGCACACGGCCGCACGTAACACCACCAGCAAGTAGTCTGTGGAGGTAGGGAGGGGGTCGTGGAGCAGCGACAGAGAGAGGAAAGGGAGAGAGCACCAGGGTGGATGATACATAAGCAGGCAAGTGGGTGGTTCATGTCACATGAGCAACTGGCGAACAGAACCGGTGAGTGAGGTCGCCTGCGAGTGATGGTCGTCCCTCAGACACCACTACCACTGCCACTCCCACTCGGTCGGTATTGCTTCCCAGGGATAAACTTGATCGTCACGACGACGCCGGCGAGCGACACGAGCGCGCAGAGCACGAGCACGTACGCGACGCCGCGCTCCTTCTCAATCATCCCAAAGAGCGCGGCGCCGACCGTCGCGCCGACCTTGCCGCTCGCGGCGGCGAGGCCGTTGAGCTTCACGCGCACGGGCGGCGGGAAGATCTCGGCCGGGAGGCAGAACGTGCTCACGTTCGGGCCAAAGTTCGCAAAAAAGAACGTGAGCGCGTAGAGCCCGAGGAGCGCGGCTTTCGCGTGCAAGAGCGGCTCGTAGCACGCGCCGAGGCCGAGAAAGAGCAGCGCCATCATGGCAAACCCGAGCGTTTGGATCGTGCGGAAGTTGAGGCGGCCGACAGCCACGACCGTCGCGACGTAGCCTGGGAGCGCCACGAGCGCCACGACCACAGAGCAGCGGGCGACGTCGCGCAGGTGCTGCTGCGAGTACCCGAGCACGTCTTCGAGCAGGATGGGCGTGAAGAGGACGTTGCCGTAGAACGTCACGTCAAAGAGGAACCAGCCGAGGGCGGCGCCAGTGAGCTTCTGCCGCAACGACGCGTCGTCACAGAGCGCGCGCCAGAGGCCGGGGCCGCAGATCTCGTCCACTGGCTCGCGGGGCTCAGTCTCGTGAGAAGACGCGTGGAAGGCGCGCTGGAGGACCACGAGGCCAGGGAGCGCACCGGCCGCCAGCAGCAGCCGCCACCCGAGCGTGTGGGCGATGCGGCACTCGAGCAGCGCGTACGCGACGAGCGGCGCGAGCAGCTGTCCGAGGCCCTGGAAGCTGAACACAGCGGCCACGATCTTGCTGTTCGTCACGGCGTCGCTCGTCGCGTCGGACGCGGTGGTCGCAGAGAGCGGGTACACGCCGCCGACGCCGAGCCCGAGCACGAAGCGGCACACTGCGAGCGTGTAGTAGATCGAGTCGACGCCCCACGGCAGCACAGCGCTCGCGAGCGCACCGCCGATCGTCAGCAGCAGCGTGAAGATCATGCCGCGCTTCCGCCCGATCGCGTCGCCAATGTATCCGAACGTGAGCTGGCCCAAGATGGCGCCCACGAGCGAGCACGACGCCACCATGGACGTCAGCTGCGGACTCGACGCTGGGTACGTCTGCCGGATCATCATGAGCGCGTAGTTGATCACCGCTAAGTTGTACTGTTCACATACAGGCACCCCACACAAGAGCCAACCCAGTCTTTATCAGCCCCTCTTCCTCTCTCTCACTGAGCTACACATATCATCACCTACCGCAGTGCTGAGGTTTGCGATCGCAGAGACCCAGATCTTGTCGCTCACGTGCAGGCGCTTGGATGGGAGTGGGGGCGGCAACTGCTGCTCAAGCGAGCCGAGCATCTCAAGCGCCGTGCTGCTGCCACCAGTGCCGTACCCCCTGTTGCTGTAACTGCTGCTCTCGGTTGCGCTCGCCGACGCGTTTGAAGCGACGTACGGCGGGGCATGGCCACGCTGACCACCGAGGCGCGCGAGCAGCGCGTCCGCCTCAGTCGAGTCCTCACTGGACCGACGGCGTACGCGACCAAGGCGCGTAGCGGCCGTGACTGGCAACTGCACATCCAGCGGCGCCTTTGTGGTGTCCGGTGCGCGAGTAGCGGCCATGGCGACCAGCAGCTCAGCTCAGCTCAGCTCAGCTCGCTCCTTCCTGGGATTTTGCCGACTGATCTTTGGAGTTGAACCGTTTCGATTCCCTGAGTTTGCGCACTAGCGGATTTAGAGAGAGAGGCGACACGCAGGAAATCTGCAGAGAAGTGCAAACATGAGACTGTGATTCAGTTTCTGAGGTGTCTCGCTCTTGCTCCCAAGCGGACAAAGTCGACCAACTTGTAAATCTGCGATCGGGTCGAGTGACAACCTTTGAGGTTTCAGATCTGCACAATGAGTGACTGGAGATCCGAGTTTGAACGCCAATCTTTGGTCCTGCACTTCTTCGTGACTGATGGGATTCGAGTACCTGAGGTGGAAGAGGTACTGTATGTCAACTCTGAGCGAAATGAGCCACTCGACGCTTCCATCCTGACGCCATCCTGGCAAGTTGTACGCGGGCGTCCACCACACTGAGAACGCGACTGCCATTGAACATTAACACAAAAACAACGCACTTCACAACATCTCTACCTACAGGCCCCGAAGGTTCTTTGGCGTCCGGAGCAGAATGACGCTGCCCGGGTGCACGAACGACTCCTCTGACGCGAAGCTCCCTTCGTAGCCGCGAGGCAGCAGGTCTTTCGCCGTGCTGCCATCACGATACAAGCACAACAAGAGCCGACACAGCTTCAGTTAGCCGACCCAACTTCAGTAATCGTCCCCACACTGCCGCATGAACGTACATGTTGAGCTTGAGGAAAAACGTGGCAGTGACGACCCCGATGAAGCTCATGAGGCCGCCCACGAACACTGGGAGCTTGTAGCCGAGTGGCGTCTCGACGATCGCGGCGCCGACAGCAAAGTTGAGCAGCTGCCCAAAGCAGTTGGCCGAGTTGAGCGCGCCGACGTACACGCCGAGGTCGCCAGCGTCGCCAAACACGTGCACAATCACGGGCACGAGCAGCGCGAAGACCGTCGTCTGCGACAGCGACGTGAGGATCACGATGGCCACGTCGACCCACACGACGCGCGTGAATGCCATGACCATGAGCAGCGACTGCGGCACGAGCGAGCCGACGAGCACCCACTTGGCGCCAAAGCGCTTCACGAGCACTGGCAAGAGCCACGAGAAGAGGTACCCTGTAACGTTAAAGAGCAGGTCCGTGGAGCCACCGGCAGTGCTCACGCCGTCGTTAAAGTCGTTCTGCTGCTGGGAACACGGTGGGTGGTTGGCACTGCCACACACGTCTGCGCCTTCTGCGTCGCCATTGTACACTTCGTAGCCAAAGAACTGGCCCTTGTTGCCGTTGTACGCTGTGTAGCCGTACATGACGCAGAAAAAGACTGCGCAGTAGACCACGAGGACGTTCGGGAGGTCCTGCAGGCCCGCATAGATGGAGCCGAACGCGAACTGGATCTGCTGCCACACGCCAGTCGTCTTGGTCTCCATCCGACTCGCTGGGAGCGGCGTCTCGCGGCCAAAGACGCACGCGAGCACCACTGTCGTGAGCATGACGATCGAGAGCATGGCGAGGAAGGACCGGAGCGACTTGTGGGCTGCGCCAAAGGCGTAGATGTAGCCTGCGACGAGGATCGAGCCGATCGTGGACCAGCCCTGGCCAATGGACGCGCCGAGCGTCTGCCGGTCACCCGAGAAGTCGGCAATCATGAGGTACATGGGCGTCTGCACGACGTTCACAGTCACGTCCATCCACATGTAGAAGAAAACTGTGAACGCTGCAGTCCACGGCCGACGCGTTGGCTCGCCCGGTTGGCCAGAGCCGTAGTCGCCGAGCGCTTCACCAAACTGGCGCGTGAAGCCCATGAGCGTCCAGCACACGACACTCAGAAGCGACGCGACAAAGATGAATGGACGCCGGCGGCCCCACGGGCTCGTGCTGTTGTCGCTAAAGACGCCGACAGTCGGCGCCACGAGGATGCCGCTCGCAGGCCCAATGATCTGCGTGAGCTGCACTGCGTACGGCGGCAGCATCGTGCCCAGGTACGGCCCCATCGCCGCCCACTGCGCTGACCACGTCATCTGGATCGCCATGCGCGGCAGCGAGATGAGCATGAGGCGGGGCACCGACGCACCGCGCACGGGCGGCTCCTCATCGCCAACGGCCTCGTCACTGAGAGCGTCTTCGCTCACCATCTCGTCGTCGTCGGCATCGTCGTCGTACAGCGGGTCCGTGCCGTGCTTCGGCGAGAGGAACGCTCCGTAGCCGGTCTCGATGTCCTCTGTGGGCATCACACCGCGTGGCTCGACAGAGTCGTGGGGTGGGTGGTGCGTGCTGCGAGAAAACTGCGTTGTGTGCGTGATTTCGACCTCTGAGATGACAGCCGACCCGCGGTGTGCGCCGCCCCAGGAGTTCTCAGGTGACTTGGTTTGGGTATACTGACTGCCCGTCGCTTGTTCGCTGCTCAACGAGTTTGCGGTGCTTCAACAACAAGGTGATGTCCGCGAAGTCTCGAGTGGACCACAAGTCCGCAAATGGGGAATGGACTGCGTGCGCACGCGTGTGCGCTGTTCGGTAAGGCCGACTGACGACCAGTTGGCTGTACATAGACCTGGCGGATCACGAGCTCAGCGTAGCAGACATGCATTGATGCATGTTGTTGCCCAAGCAAGGTGTTGCCCAAGGCCCAAGGTGTTCAATAATGGTCGTGGCAGGTAGATTCCCGACCAGCCACATTGAAGCACTTCAAAAATGGGAATGGTGAATGCCGGATGCACAAGATGTCACCTGCTCCTCTCGACCACACGCGACTGGAAATTTGGAAACTCACCACTACAGTAGCGACTCGACAATGTTCGAAAACGAGAAACATGCTCGCTCACACAAAGGGGATTCTGTTGCGTGCATGTACACTCCGCGACAAGTAATTAGTGCCACCACAGTTTTGACTGCCACGCCGTCAGTTTTACGAGTTGAGCGACACTGTTTGGATATGTTGATCTCACAGCAATTTGTCACAGGATAAACAAAATTGCATGTAAAAAAGAGCACTTTCAACACCACTCACCATACAAATCCCCTGATAAGCAGGGCGACAAATTAATAGTGCCAAAAAGCATACCGAGATCAAGTACAGTATTCGTACATAAGTGAAGTGAGTTGCGTGGAGGCTTTTGGAGTGGTCA
>JAASFJ010000706.1:0-16894 GCA_023333755.1 Globisporangium uncinulatum
AAACGTCTTGCTCAGCGAGCTGTAGTGCGGCGCGAAGTACGCGATCTGGCCGTACACGTACACCACGATGGAGAGCACGATGAGCGCCTGCGCGACGTTACCGAGGTACCCGAGCTTGGCGGTCCACGGAGACGGGCCGAAGTGACGGTGGCGAGGGTTGGTGTTACACGTTTGCTCGACGTCGGGTGTCTTGATGACGCCGTAGTTGTTGAGCGGGTTTGGCGAAGCAGCGGTGGCTGCGGATGCAACAGGTGTCAAATTGAGTGGTGCCATGGTGGCAGCAGCCGCGGTTTCTTGTTGTGTTGGTGTGTGTGCGCCCGAGAAGATTGGAGAATGAGCACTCTGTTGGTAGGGAGGGTAGCTGCGCCTAGGAGGACTGAAGCAAGAGCCTTCTGATCTTGGTTGGGATGCCGTTTGGTGTTCTATGTCGTTGCTTCGCTTGACGCCCGGATCTTTCGCTGGTGAACGAGCAGTATGAGGCGCGTGCCTCGTCTGGTCATGGCTGCAAGTGGCCAAAGTAAGCAACCGAGCGCTTGGCTTTTGGCGACCCTGCCATCGAGGAGTACGCTTGCCTCCAACCAATCGAGCGCTGCTTGAGGCAAGATCAGAGACAACAACACAGTCTCCTCATTCGGTTTTACCGAGTGCTAGAGCCCTCTTCACGGGAAAGTCGTGCAGGGAACCATCTGCTTTCTACGTGTACGTGTACTTGTACTACTACATGTAGTTCCAGCCATTCCCCGACAGGCTCAAGACCCACACCACGGCTTGGCTCAAACAACTCGTCTCGGCAGACTGTCGCAAGCTGTATACTCTACGCGGCAAGCATTTTCGCGTTTTCGCGTCGCTGGGTGAGCAAGTACGAGAAAAGAAATTGCCACGGATGCCGTCACCTTCAGTTCCCTTAGTCGTGTTGGTGGTGCTTGCGTTGTGGTGGCATTTTGACAATATCACAAGGCCAGTGTGAGAAGGGGCCTCAAATCTGAGACCAGACGCATCTGGTTACAAACCTCAGTTTGCATCAAAGCTGAAGCTTTAGCTTGAAGCATGCGGGTCTGAGACTGAGTGGACGAGCGACAGTGTAACTGCGGTGACGCGCGTTGCTTGCTGACAAGCGCGTGTTCAGCTGAACACGTGTAGACGAAATATGGTGGTGATTGGAAATGCTGCACCCTGATTGGTTGAGTGCGTTTAACACGCGCTTGACGCACTCAACCAATCAGAGGACAGCGCGCGTGCCGTACTGTACTTGCAGTGTGCTGAGTCAGTGACTAAGCTCCACTTCTCGGCTGACTTCAGCCGAGAATGGACGTGTCAAGAAAAGTGGGAGGGAAAAACTTGAAAGTTTTAAGAGAGCTGTGAGGGAAAACTTGAAAGTGCTGGCCATTCTCGGCTGAAGTGGAGCAGAGCCCGGTCCGCCACTGGCACGCAAGCGACCTCTTCCTGCTTGGTGGGCGATGCACAAGTACACGTGTATCTTTTCGCTTTGATACGACGCATACATACCGCAATGCGTAACCAAAGCTAGGCGACCAACACTGTACTTCGGGCGAACTGCAGCAGTTGCACCGGAGACTGTGAGCGACAACATGGCACTGTCGCGAGGACGAGCGCCAAAGGAGTCAACTTCTGAGTTGCGATGATGTGGGACTTAGTTTCGCCGTACGTAGTGATCCAACCAACCAATCGCTGATTGCCGATTGTCCCCACAGAGGATGCCGATCCAGAAACACTTCAAGAGGAGCTCCCGATCAGGTGATGCAACCGCTTGAAAGCAGATCTCGTCGACGACCGCAGTGCTGCATCAGTGGTGCCGTCGAAAGGAGACAAAAACTTTATCTCAAAAACTTGAAGGTAGTCTACATGACTCCTGAGCAGCCTCAGCTTTCCATATTTTGTATATTTTTAACATCGCTTTCCGGATTTTGAAAGATTTTTCACCCGACCTGCAATGTTGCATCAGAAACACCATAATATTATGTTTTGAAGATTATATATTATTCACGTTATATGGAATTTGAGACAATACTGTATCTCACTTTAACACCATTTTATGAGATCACATCTCATAAAATGGTGTTTTAGATTATATCTCATTTCGGCCAAAATAGAATTTTGGATCTAAAAAATGGTGTTTAGATTATATTTCATTTAGGCAAGAATATTTTTTGGGCGAAATGAGATACAGCATAATCTTGCGTTTTCATAGCTTAGGCTGCGTTTTCTTAGATACAGCATAATCTTCCATTTCTTAACCTTAGTATTTTCTTAGAGGCTAAGAAAATGCAAGATTGAGCTGTATCTCATCTAGCCCAAAAATTACTACCTCCGTAACTGAAAAGTTGCCACATCCCAGTCTGAACTGATGCCACAAAAAAGTTGTCCGATTTCAGTGTTTACAAAAGACAAGTGACTACGACTCAAAGCTGCCAGCTTCAAAGCTCAGCGCAGCTACAGCTGAGTCTGAGACGCGGATACTCGTGAGAATCACGCCATCGCGCTCCAGCTTTTCCTTCGACATGTGCTTGATCTGGAAGTTGTTGACTCCGTTGTTCTGGATAATCTGGTCCATCACAATCTGAAGTGTGAGAAAGACGTTGTTGAGGGCGCGTGTCGTCTGGAGGAACGCAGCTTCGACTGCCACCACCAGCTCGTCGATGTTGAGTTGCCGTTCCCGCTGCGGCAGTGCTTTAATCGAGGCAAAGAAGCCCAGGTCCGAGACATTGAGATCTAGGGAGTTGGGTGACTGATTGCGAAGGCGCACGTCGAGGCCGCTTTTCGCCACTGTGGCGAGGAACTCCGGGGCGGTTCCGCGATGTGTGGTCAAGCGTTGTCTTGTTGTAGAAAGAGCGGACGGTTGCGTTCGTCTTGCGGCCAGCATTTCGCGAGCGCGGGCAGTACCTTCTCGATCAAGTGCTTTCGGTACACGTCTTTGTCGATGCTCGCAATGGGCTTCGTGACGAGCGCGCCTTTTGGTCTGTTGCGGCTTTTTTCTCGGCCTCTACCTTCTGCGTGAGCGGCCACAGGCCCACCCTCCCGTCGAACCGCTCGCGGCGAGCGCGATACCAGCGTGGACGCGCAACGGCAACCAAAAACACCACCTTCACAACAAACGTTTGCTGCGAGCGACGGGGAGAGACGGGGATTCGTCGGAGGCGAGGTAGTGCCGCTGCGAGTTTATGGCCAAGTAAAACCACTTTTTGTCTATGTGGATGCAGTCGTACATGTTCTCGAATGTCACCGTTGTCCTGTCGATGAAGCTCTCGCAGAAAGCTCGGCACTTTTCGCGTCTGCGCTCGTCCAGCAGCGGTTTCGTTCCACTTGTGTGCGGCCGCAGCTCGCCGCTGCGCACCGTGCGCCACAACTTTTGATGCGAGACTCCGCACACCTCAGTAGCCGAGCGAAGCGCCCGTCTCTGCTCTATCGGTGTTTACCGCATGCGCTCAATCACGTCGTCAGTTGTTTTCTTCTTCCTGCCGGACTTGTGCTTTTGTGTGGCGACGTTCACTGGGGCGCCAGGCCTACGGCTCTTCTGGGCGCGTGTCCAGAGCCGCGAGATTGTGCATGGATGGACGTTGTGCTGTTGCGCGACCTCAACGATCGCGCCATGTTGGAGCTTCCCCATGCTTGACCTGCACAGAAGATTTTCGAGCGCTGCGGGGCGCCCCTCGTTCGACATGTCCTTGCGCCTCGACGCCATGGTGGAGGTAGCGGTACTTGTTCTGATACAAAAATGAAGTCATTTTTTCGTCGATCCGTTTTGAGGGCCAACTGGTGCAAATCGTACACCATTCGATTCAGCGCGCCAAACCGAGTAAATAACAATAGCTCTTGGTGCATTTGGAGCAATTCCCACGTCAACACATGCTCACAAGTGCAAATATGACAACTTTTCGGTTACGGCGGTAGTAATCATCAATGTCTGTAAGAAGGGACCCATTTTCGGGTCATTTTTATGCTGTGTTCTAGAACGTCACTGGTCTGTTCTACCATCGCGCAAAAATTGACCACTCGAAAGACCATGTTCAAATGAGGGTGCATTGTGCCTTTCAATTGTTTTGGTTAGTTTGATTATAATCTGCCTCCGATAAGTTTGAGGTTTGGGTTCGCGGCTATTTTTAAAGGCAACCACACTCCAAATTAACTCCTGCACGAAGTCTCAGATTGGCTCAAATAAATGAGCTATTCCTAGGTTGACAAGACGCAGCTCGGCACACTTGCGCACTTCACTCACACCTCGGCACACTTGTGCACTTCGCTCCTACCTCAGACATGACCTTCTCTGACGACTTTCGTTGGCGTGCCGACGTTCTCCTCTACGTCTACAGCGTCGCGGTTGAATCAGTTGCTCTAGTGTTTGGCGTGCCTCGCTAAACGCTCTCGCGATGGCTACTCCGGTTCGAATCAACGGGAACCGTGAGCGTACCGCGCGAGCACATCGTGAATCGCGGTGGCTGGCTGAGGTGCTCGCATTCGTTGAGGAGTACACGACTAGCATCCCAGGGTTCTACTTCGGAGAACTCAGGGCGAAGCTACGCAGCAAGCATCCAAACGTGACTAATCTATCCGACTCGACAATCTGCCGCGCTTTACGCTTTGATCTCAGACTCACGCGGAAGAAACTGACAAAGCGCGCACGAGAGAGTGTTCCACTCAAGCGACAAGAGTACGTGACTCGGTCTCTCCGCTTTACAGCGGACAATCAAAACTTGTCTTTGTGAACGAGACCTCTTAGGACGGAGGCTCTGTCTTGCGCTCGCACGCTTGGTCACAGTCTGGTGTTCCTGCTGAGTTCGTTCTCCAGTTCGCTCGTGGGAAGCGAGTGTCTCTGCTCGCGGCGACAGATTCTACAGGGTTCTTTGCTTGGGATCACGTAGACTGGATATTCACTAGGCGCAAGTTCCACGAAGTTTTTAAAGCGAAGATTCTGCCCCATCTCAACCCATGGCCACTCCCGCGGTCTATCGTGATCCTCGATAACGCCACGATCCACATGTATCGTGAGCTGCAGGACATGATCCACTCCGCCTGTGCGCTTCTCTACGTTCTGCCACCATATTCACCGCAGCGGAACTCGATCGAGTTACAGTTTTCCCTGCTAAAGCGATGGACCCAGCATCATGTCAGCGCAGCCTTTCGAGCCGATCCACTCGCTGTGATTGACGTCGCGTTGAAGGCTTGCACGACCCCGCACAACGCCTTGAATGCTTACACACACTGTGGTTACTCAGATAATGAACTCAGAATCAATTGAACTTCAGTTCGCCTCCTCTCTCTATGTGTCATCGTCGCTAATGTGATAGTCATCCTCCATGTGCAGGTTGTCAGGGGGCCCTTGCTGCCTCGGTACCGATGGCCGGAAAGGCGACTGCAAACTGTAGGCTGGAAGTCCAAGCACCTGACAGAGATCTGCGACGCAGACACGAACAGGTAACTCGGTGTTCTGGATCATGATGCGGATGGTTGGGAAAGCCTTGCTGTGCTGAGCGATGGCGGCCGCTGTGTTGGGCTCGAACACAGCTCTCCTAGCGTCGACAAACTGCAGCTGGCGGAAGGTTGCGTTCTCTGGGATTCGAATTGGCATTTCTGGTGCCAGTCGAGCTTACGACGTTGCCATGTAGAGCGCCAGCGCTAAACTGACAGCAGCACAACTTTCACAGATAGCCGCCGCTGCGCGTGGCATCTGCTCTTGAATGCGCGCTTGCGTCGCCTGACTCATCGTTGTTAGTCGACGTGGGACTGCTTTGGTGTGTAAAGAAACAGCATCACGATGAACACCTCTTGCTCATTCTTACGGAGCCGAGCGCGCTGCCAGATCGCCCCGTTGAAGCCTGTCGTCAGTCCGCATGATCAGCTGGCAGTCTTTCTGGGTCGCGCTGTTGCTCGGTTTTGCGTAGATCTCCGCCTGCAGGTTCAGCTTCTTCCCGGTTGACGCCTTGTAACAGACCTCCGATATATCACGTAGCTTCGTTAAAACTGCCCGCACTTCATACTCGAAAATCACGGGGCGTCCCTTGTCACGGGTGCGCAAGCTGTTCGCCCATCTTGACCGTGAGGCAACAGCGAACGACGGGTGGGAGATGCGCGAACACAGGCTGAGGGCTATTGCTGAACTGACTGTCTTTCATTGATTTCTGAATAATTGATCAGCCAAACAACATTACAGTGAGCCAGCCGACCCCTCAGTCACACGATGCGTATGTGGCCCAGGGTCAGCGACAACTGCCGCGCACTAGTTGCCGTGCTTGCTCTTGCTAAACTGGTGTTGTGTGCTGGCTGGCGTCTGCGACTGTGTGGTGTCCGTAGCGGGTCGGGCTGTCAAAATGTCAAAATGTCAAAACGCAGTAAGAGGAGCAGCGACAACAGCGATAGTATGAACGTCTTGAACGCACACAAACACAGAGAGCGCATCCAGCACGCACGAAGGTGGCGACGGGCGTCGGCGGCGATGGTGACTGCGTACCTGGCCACCGCGCTCACTGTTAGCTGGCGTGCGCGGTTGTCCGGCCGCTCGTTCAGGCCGAGCTGTCAAATGTCAAAAAGAAGCGCAAAGAGCACCCACAACAGCGTTAATATGAACGCCTCGAACACACACAATCGCAGAGAGAACATCACACACTATGCCGTGGACGACAATGGTGGCAGCGTTCCTGGCGGCTAAGCTCGCCCTTGGTGAATCGGTTGTGTCGGTGTGAGGCTTCAGCCCAAGTCGACAAAATGAAACTGGCGGTTGGGTGGAATTGTTGTCTCGTCCCTCTTTTTGTTCGACGGTAGCTGAAGAATGTTCGAAGCTCGAATCGGAGAAGCCCTTATTAAGCAGCTCAAAGAGGTGGACGGAATTTGGGAAAGACACAATACACACGAGCATTTTTTCATTAGAGCATTTGCGAGCTCGTGGTGACACCATCAGGAGCTTGACTTTTATTTGAAAATACGATCTATACTTTGCGATATTTAATATCATAGCCACACTGACTAAATTATCTTGAATAAGGTATCTAGAAACAATTTCTCGTCAGAAATTCTCTATCCGTCCAGCGGTCACCTCGTCAGAAAAAAGACACGCACTGCTAAAGAAGATTTTGATGGTGCTTGATATCTTAACAACCATGACGATCCAGATAACGAAACTTTAGTGCGCTTCATTAAACAAACTGGTAAACATACCCTGCAAGTTTGAGCCCAATCGTCAAAGGACCTATGAAGTTAGCATTATCGATCGCATACTCGAGGGTTCACTTCTTGCAGACATTGATGATTAAATCGGCCACGAGATGAGGGACAATATTGCAGCTACAGCTATTTGGTCCCAGACCCCAAATTTTGGAGTATTTTAATCCATTTATAATGGAGTTGAGATCCGCTTGTTTCATTACTTCCTCCATTCCGTAATGATTGGGACGTACTGGGTAGTGGAAATGTGGTGTATTTTAACTATTGGGACGTTTCATTTTTACAGGTTTTAATTTAGCAGACCTGGAAAGAGCGGAAATGTGCCGTATTGGGACGATTGGGAATCTTCATTTTTGATTTGGATTAATTTTGCAACTATGCGAAATGGTACCTACCAAAGGCCCTTCGGTCAGAACTGGACTTCTCTCTTCTCGGGCCTAAGTGGATTGCCGGACTACACATTGGCACATCAGCTACTGAAATGTTCATATTCTCACCACACGATTGCCTGAAATCGTGAATTACCGTGATAGGACAAAAACAGCCACACGATGTCCCTTCTCCAGATCGCAAAACTCACGCCAAGTCGATGGCAATAGAGGTCAAGAACAGCTGTATAAACCTGGTGGTGCAGGGCCCAGGCCAAGAGATCGAGCATGCATCTTCTGGCGGGGGTCGAGATGTGCAGTAGAAGGCATCCAGCGCACCTTGATTGACTTACGCCGGGGCGCTGCTGCTGTCCTGTCCATGCATGCTGAGCTCGAAGACCGCCGGCTCGTGAACCAAGAGCACGTGATGGGCTCTTCCAGGTGTACGCACAGACACAGAGAGCCCTTCAAGAGTCAACTGAGGTGGGAGTCCACATTGCTCTCGTGGAAACGCGAAACAAGATCGCCACCAGCCTGTGGGAGCTCTTTGCCGCGTCTGGTCAGGGCATCAAGAGCAACGTCGAGCTCGGAGTGAATGCGCATCTGCTCGAGAAGATGGCCGTCTCCTTCGCGCAACTCGAGTCAAATTCCAACGAACGGGTGCAGGCGATGCCCATTGTGCTCAGCAAGCAGCTCACGCCGGCAATGATGGCGTCGTTCGAGGAAGCGAAAGAAGCAGAGCTTCGAGAGCTCGAGGCAAAGGCAGCGTTGTTGTCGCAGGCAGAGGAGCAGCTGGAGAGCCGCATGAGCGGGACCCTGGTGGACCCGGCGAAAGCTGGCGACGATCAGGCGTCGAGAGTTATGACAGCGTTCATGGGGGTACATGCAGACGGCAATCGAGAACCAAGTAGAGCGAATCACTCGCTCGCAGTCGGACACTCTCGTGGTACGAACGGCGGCACAGGTTTTAGGGTAGAACAAGATCGAGGACGCCCTGGAGGCGGTGCGCACGACGGCTTCAAGTGAAGAAGAGGCGACAGTGCTTGAACTTGTTGAGCGGCGTGCGACCGAGGGAGAACACTGTCTTCTCTAATACTTCCAAGAAGCGATTGAAGCTTTCCCAGCAAACGGATGACGAATGGTACAGGGAACGTGGCAGCCCTCGAGCTTCATCTTGCTTCGATCTCGAAGCTCATGGCAGAGTTTCAGCAACGGATGGGGAAGCGCGTCAAGTCGTTGCAGCGCCGGGTCGACACTTCAGTGAACTGCGGGTTCGGCCAGTGATCAGCGAGCTCGGCGCAGAGCTTGGAGGACCTGGTCGAGATGAAGCTTGCTGGCATCCAGTCAGCGAGCCCAGTAGCATCAGTCTAGAAGCTCAGGCAGTCCATGGAAAGCGCCTTTGACGCTGTGCGCCAGACACTCAAGACCGACCAGGCTCAGCTGACATCAGGTTCCGGTGGCATCTACTGCCACGCCTCCAACCGCACCACCCGTGGTGCTTCCCGTAGCACCAACTGCAGCACCTCCGGTAGCTTTCAGCTTGGACATACTGCGACGACTGCGGAGATGTCCTCGTCCGCATCGACCGATGCTACCGTTCCGGCTGCGGCGACCAAGGACGCGAAGACTGGCATCAAACAGGGGGTCAAGGACCTTCTCGCCGACGCATTCGTTACCGCACGGACCTGAGCTGTTGTCGACGGCTACATTCAGAAGTATCTCGGCGCTCTCCAAGCTCAGAAAGCAAGATAGACTGCAGATGCTGAGCTCAAAGTCAGCAAGCTGCCAATTAAGTTGCTAGAGCGCCTACGCCGCCTTGAGAGGGAGTTCGACGAAGAGCAGGAACATCGCTATTCATTTGCACAGCCAGTTGACGACCTAAGGCCAAATGCACCTCACTTCTCATGCCTCGTCTCGCTTCTCAATCAACCTGCCCCAACCACTCTCCGTTTAAGATGGAGCTCGAGAACAGATCCGACATCTCCACGCCCAACTTGATGTCGTCGTCGTCATCAAGCACATCGATGAGAACATGCGTCGGGAACTGTGACAAGCGATCCTTCTTTTCGATCTTGTTCACTTGTGCGAGGTCAACGATGCAGATGAATTAGCACATGCCGACGTTGTAGTTGGCCAGACTAGTTCTGTGCGGCGTGAGAATGCGTCCTGTCTGGCCAAGGTCTTGCTTGATTTGGGCGGACGACGTCGGGATCGCGAAGTTCATCTTGGCCACTTGAGGCAGATACTTGTAGTTGTTGTCGTCCACATGTTGTTCCCAGAATCGAAGCGCGCTAGCAGTCGACACGGGACGCTCGGTCAGCCAACTCTGCAGCTCTTCTTCCACTCAGCCCTCGTTCAAGCCTCGGGTTGGTGCTGCTCCCACAGCAGACCCGAAGAACGTCAGCAAGTCCTCCGAGAACGCTGATTGAGCTTCCCCGTCAGCATCGAGAGCGCACTGCTCGACATCGACTAGCAATGTGCGCTGCGCGATCGCCCTGATCGCCTTCCTAGACTTGTCCAGCACGCTGCGTTTCACGTTGTTGAAGGCGCGGCTGCATGCATCGGCATTGTCACCTTGCTGCGCGGCGCAGAACCGGACGATCTTCACCGATGACGCGCCCAAGTTCTCGAACTGTGGCTGGAGCAGCAGCTGGACCTCTAACACGAACGATGACTCGAGTCTGGCGCCGGTGACTGTTTATCGCTTGAAAAAGCGCTGGTAGAGCCCATCGCTCAGCATTTTCCTGGTCCTCACGATCAACGGATCGAGCACTGACGCAGCAAAGAAGGTCTCGTTCTGCGATGCTGACCGGTGGTCTCGGAGCGGCTCCCTCGGATTGAGCATTACAATGGGGAGCTTGAGCAGAGTCACAAGTGTCTAGACTTGCGTGGGCGTCTCGGTTTGAGACACTGTGCGCAGATCTGACACCAACGCGCCGCAAACCAATCTTCCAGCGGCTTCCACATCTTTTGCACGCGATCGACGAGGTTGGTAAGCCCGAGAAATCTGTGGGCCTAGAAGTTGACCTGCCGCACTGCCCTGCCAGTCGATTCGAGCTGACACAGCCCCCGAACAGCGTGTCTATGGTGCTCACGTTCCAAACAATCCGGACAGTTCGCCGAAGATCGTCGATGAGCTTCGTCATGTCGGGGTTCTTCGCAGACATATTTGCCTCGATTGTGAAGGCAAACTTGGTTGCAGCGTTCAGCAGGTGAGCGAGACACCTCTTCGACTGGAGTCCTATGTTCTTTGTCATCCATCATCAACTTGCCGTCGCCGCCTGCGTCGGCCATGGCACCGAAGTGGTCGGCAGAGAAGAGTCCAAAGTACTCCGACATCTGCTCGATCCAGCGCTTGAATGCTTGGTGAATGCTGGTGGACCGCTCAACGCAACCGGGGTCAAAGCGCCGGGTACTGGGCAAGATCGATCTCATGTTCCAGTCTGAATCCACAAAGTACACGCGCATACCGAAGTACTTTGCCGCTTGAACCTTGCACGCCCAGAAGTCGCAGACGAGCGTGAAGCTCGCGACGCCCTCCAGCCGCGCGTTGTTCAGCTAGCGGATCGCGACCTTTTTCGCAGACGTGTACGCCTCGACCACGTGGTGCGTGACGATCCTGGAGTCGAGCGCAACTTTGAACCCCTCCTTCATCATCAGCTGAGTGATGATCTTCCAGTCATCGTACTCACCAGTCGTGAAAGGAAGGTTGTTGTAGACGATCAACCTCATGGCGAGCAGGCAGTAGAGACGGCCCTTGTCGTGCTCGAACATTTGAGTGGACGAGAGGTGCTCGACCTCGTCCTCTCTGTGGCGCTTCTTGTCCTCCGTCTGCAGCGTCTTGTGCGGTGTGATGTTGTGGTCCTTGGACAAGTGCTGCATCGCGTTTGACGTCTTTCCACCGTGAAGCGGGAAGAACTTCATTTGGTCACGGCATGTCTGCGTGCCCATGCAGATCCAGCCGGTGGTCTTCGTCTGGAAGTCGACGACGCGAACTCCCCACTTGAACACGGTAGACCACTCACACGGCCTAGCTGACACCACCTCGAAAACGTCGCAGCCGTCGAACTCAGCGATTGCTTCTTCGACGGTGGCAGGCACTTGCAGAGTTGACATCATGACGCTAATCCTGCGTGACGTGGCGGATCCTGAGGCTTGTTCTTGCTTTGTCGGACAATGCAGAGTCGAACAGGGTCGCGGCGGCTACACGGTGCCTGCGCTACTTCCAATCGGCGTGCCGACCACCAGGCACTACAGTCCGCGAGTACCCACGACTCGGCAAGAACACGAACTCTGCGACTGGTGTGAGTCACTGCGCGATCTCAGCTGCACGCGCTCTTGACACGGCACAGTTTGCTCCGCTCGCCACCGACTATGAATCACGCCGAGCTGCTGTCACGCAAGCTCCGGTACTACTTGGGCGTTGTGCGTCTCGGCGTCAGTGTCGTGCGGCTCAGCTTGGGTGTCGCGGCTCTAGTTTGGTGTTGCGCGACTCTGCTTCGGCGTTGCGCGGGTCTACCTGCAGAATGCAGGCTCGACGTCGAGCGAGCGAGATGACGGACAATGTGTTGCGAGCTGCTTCTCGCTCCCGGGATGCGGTCTTCGCGTAGAGATTCCGTGCTGTGGAAGAAGCTGGTGCGAGTTGCTTCAGTGAGGTGGAGCCTCGCAATCTTCCATCTTAAAAATCGTGCTACTTTTAGCGAATAAGATCGCTCAAAAAGGAAGATCTTGAGTTGCTCAACTGGATTTGTGAAGATCCAGCACCTTAACCCCCAGGTACCAAAAAAATCGGACATAGTCGAATATTTCACATATTGTACCTACAACATGTTTGATGACCACTTTAACTTGATGTTTGTATTGGCAACATAAACTGAGGCGCCTGTGCTTGAAAAAATTCGTCATGTCATTTTGGGCCTTTCTCAGATCGGGTCAACATGTTTGACAGCGATGTTGTATTTTTTGGGTCGAAAATTCGAAACATGCCATAAAATGTTGGACATCAAACATTTGCCCAATGGCCCTTTTATCGGAAGGAAGGACCACTTTCGAGCGCCGAGGAGACCAAAAAACGCATGCTATGTGCAGTAAGAATGCATGTATTGAGTAAAAAAGCTCTCGTGCACAACTCTCAGGCTGAACACAAAGCAACTGAAACGCAAATTCGACGAGCAAAGGGGGAGCAGCTCACACGAGCGCTCGCTCCTCGCCACCGCTGGAGCCGCTCATTTCACGCTCCGAACGCGTAACCGACGCGCCGCCAGCCGCCGCGTCAGCTCCTGCCACACTGCTGGTCGGCACCTCGGTGCTTGTCTGCTCCGCACCACTCTGGACTTCGTCGACTGGTGCCCGCACGACACTGCATTGCGTGCCGTCAGTCGGCGCTGGCGTCGTCCTGCTCGCTTCCGTCATGCATCCCCAGCAAATTCGCGCGACGCCAGCACCGTGCTCTAATCCTTGAGCGACAGCGTGGTGTCGTCGACAGCATTTGAGCTGCTGCCAATCGCCGCCTTGTCTTCACTGCTTCTCCCCGCGTGCCGTCACACCGCAAACCCACTCTTTCGCAGCCACCATCTTAATCAGCTCGTATGTTGCCTTCGCCGGCACGACCCGCCCATAGCGGTCTGCCTGCTGGGCTGACATGCCAGTCGCGCTCTGCGACGACACGTGCGATGACGGTGATGCGGGTGGTGTTAGCGGTGACGGCGTCATAAGCGCCTCGTCAGCTGCGCAAGGAGCTGATACGGCAGGAGTTGCCACGGCAGGCTCCGCAGCTACTGGCACTGCTGGGGAGAGAATTGCATTGCTCGCTTACTTCTTGCGCACTTCGCCGCCTTCGCCTTCTTTCCGCTTGCGTTCTTGCTGTTCGTCATCTTGTCGCTCGCCTTCTTCCTGCTGTCTGTGAGTCGAGTGATCATGCTCGCGGTTGGCAACTGTCTTGTTTGAAAATGAAGGGGAAGCTGGCTGGGTGACCATTCGTATGGCTCAGACTATACAGCAAGAATGTTTGTTGGTTGGGCGTTTTCTCTTGCAAGTACCACGACGAATCGTCTTTGTTCATATTTCTACCTATCCCAGTGCATTGGAGGAGAAAAAGGCGTCTATCTGTTCTGTGCAAAATCGCGTTTGACTTGAAAATTGAATCGAAAAAGTTTTTCCGAGCCACTTCTATTGTAACATGTTGTACCTACATGTTCTTTTCAAAGATGCTGTCAGATACAACAAAGGTGCCTGGGGGTTAAGCTTCGGAAATTGTTATGATTTCTGGAGTGAAGGGCTGTTTCGCTTACTCACCCTTCCTATGATGGCGATCAAAGTGAATAAACCGATATACCTTCTTAGAAACCGGTTTCGTCACACATGCTGTGCATTCACCGCGCACCAACATGGCGCAAAAGTGAATTCTGATCAGTAGTGGTTAGTTGGTGTTCATGGTCCATAGTCTGTCTCTGTGAGTTCATGTGCACTTTCTTCTGTAGAGCGATCAATATGTCTTGACCGTATCTATGCTGCAATCTCATAACGAAGATCTACTATAGCTCCCCAACAAAATCATCCTGTAACCAGGCGTTCCCGAGTTACGCAGCACAGATAGAGAGGAAGCGTGTGAGAGCACCTTCCACAAGGATTCCAGTCGGACGAGACGGACGAGGGAAGACTTGGGCGTTTAGGCTCCAAATTGAGAGTGATATTTATGAGGTTTAGTGCGGTTCCACCGATAGGTGTGAAGCTTAGGATTTTGTATGCTAAACTAAATCTAAGTCACCTAAACTGTTGATTGGCTCTGTGAGCTCACATGAACTGATTGGGCTAAATTCCTGAATAATAGCCAATGGGAAGCACAGCCGGCGAGGCTGGCTTCAAAGCAATTGCGCGGACTGTTGTCCCGCAGAGCCGGGTTACGGCAGGTAACCTCAGCGAGTGTACCCCGTTACAGTCTATGTATACGTCCAGGGTCGTGGCAGGATTCGTCGACATATACTGCATGGCGAAGCTCTACTGCGTCCGACCTCCTTTGTGGCTCGACGACGCCGCGATCCTGGCTGTGTGCAAGCGTCTACGCCAGCTGCATGCGCCTGTGCGGGTCTGAAGGATGGTGGCCGCGACGCCTCACGGTACTCATGGCTCCATGGATCAGGCTCTTGCGGATGACGTCGTCGCGCGTGTCGTCACGTCTCTGCAGGAGGATGGAGTCGAGACAGTGCTGATTCCTGTCAACTTTGGAAACCAGCACTGGTGTGGCATCGTGGTTGACGGGGCGGCCAGATCCACCCTCTTTTACGACTCGCTCAACGACAACAATTACCGGAAGACGCTTGACGTGCTCAGCTGGCAGCTCGTGCGTGACGTGCTGATTCTTCTTGAGTGTGAGACTGGCAGCAGTGCTACGAAGAACAGCGACACACAATCTAGCCAAGCGTACACACCGGTGGTCGCCAAGAAGAACGCGTGACGGTAGCGCAGGTGACAGACAACTTTGATGGCGTGAATGAAGACCAAGAACCGTGTGCAGTGTGGGTGAAGCAGAGCCATGAGCAACAGGAGCGTGCGTATTCGTGAGCGTTCGAATGCACGTACAGGTTCATATGTACGCACTGTTCTTTGGTTCACTTGTGTGGGAGGATGCACATAGGCGTCTAAGTTGAGTGTGGCGTGATTTCGGAGCGTCACCGATGCGCGCATATCTCGTGAGTCATTTGTCCAGGTACGAGTCCTGGTCGATACCTGGACAAATCCTGGTCGCAGTGTAGTTTACATTGGAGAAGAACAGTGAGTAATTTATAAATACAAAAAATGACCTTTTGATATCTTCGGTTTATCTTACATCACTTTAGAAAGGGTTGTCGTCCAATTGTGTACCCAGACATGTTGACAAACCCGAGGCCTCCTCCATTCCGCCAATCACCTTGAAGCGCGGCACGCGCGCTTCCGACGCGCCATGCGCGGGTCGTCCCGCTCTACATCCTTCGCATCCGCCGTTTAACATGACCGCATTCTCGGTTCTTCAATTCTCTCCCCCACCTGCACTGACACCGTTGACTACGGCTGCAACAAGAAGCCGAATCAACACAGAGAACGAGATAGGATGGCGCCGCTCCGGGTCGTCTCCGCCGCTGCGAACGACGTCTTTGTCCTGTCAACCGCAAAGAATTCCGCAGCGAGTTCTCCACTCCGACGCAGCAGTCGTCGCTCTTCCGCTTCGAGCCCACCACCATGGTCGATTTCGCGAGTGCTAGCGGCGTTCGGCCAAGCACTTGTGCTCGCTCTCGCCACAGTGTTCGCCGCCGGTCAGCTCGCAGTGTTCACTCCCGTGTACGCGCAGCACCTCCGCCCAGTTATCGCAGCTTGGTGGGGGGCCTCCACGCACGTCGAAATGGTCGCACCAACGTACTTTGTACTCGCAGGCGTACTCCCGATACTAACCACTGTCCTGCTTGTCGAGGGACTCCGGCAGCTCCGTGTCCGACGTGTCGCGTCCGGACTCGTCCTGCAGCTCGCCATGTGGCTGCGACGGCGTCCAAGCGTCCGAACTGGAAAAAGCACGCGGGTCTGTTGGTTCAGCTACGGCGAGCTGCTCTTCCAGCTCGCGCTCGTCGGTGGGAACGCTTGTGTGTTCTACTACGCGTACGTCCCCCGACTGCCACGTCCGCCCGTAGCGTTCGAGCAACGCCTCAAGCTGCTCGCAGTCGCACTCGGACGGAACTGTCTCTTCAACATGGCGTTCCTCTTCTTACCTGCAACGCGGAACTGTGCGTGGATGGAGCTGCTCAACGTCTCGTACGCGAACGGCGTCAAGTACCACCGCTGGCTCGGCGTGCTCACCGTCGCGACCGCAGTCGCCCACGGCGTTGGGTTCTACTGGGCCTGGCTGCTCGAAGGCACGTGGCGCGCCAAGAGCCTCCCGTGCTTTGACTGTGCGATCGACTCGGCCCGTGGTCGCCGTGTCTGGCTCAACGTGTTTGGCGAACTCGCACTGTTGATCTTCGTGGCCATAGGCGCAACGTCGCTTCCGTATGTGCGTCGGTCGTTCTACAATGCGTTCTACTACACGCACCAGCTCTTTGCGTTCAGTGTCGTCTTGCTCGTGTTGCACTGGGCTCCGTCGGTCTGGTGGCTCGTGCCGTCGTTCCTGCTCTACGTCGTCAGCCGCTCGCTCTCGAGCGCGAACTCGTTCACGCCGGTGCAAGTGAAGGAGTTCACGGCGCTCGACAACGACATCGTCAAAGTTGTGCTCGCGCGCTCCACGGCTCGTGACGGCGACTACAAGGTCGGACAGTTCGTGTACTTGAACGTTCCATCGGTGTCCAAGCTGCAGTGGCACGCCTTCACGATCGGCTCGTCGCCACGCTCGG
>JAASFJ010000707.1:0-16869 GCA_023333755.1 Globisporangium uncinulatum
AACAAGCAATAATCTCGCCAACAACGTACCATTTATGACCGATTATTCTGTGAATTTAGGAATGTGTCATGAATGTTCCCTGTACGAAATTAATTTTGGGAGATGTCTTCCGAGGACGGACGAAGATCTCTCGGGACGACCTGAAATTATTTTTAGTTTCTGATTTTCAAGAAAAATTGTCGACATATCGAGAAAAGGTCGCATGAAGGTTACCCGAACGGTCAAAAATCAGAAAATATTTTCAGAAAAGGTAGATCAAGTCAGATCTCAAATAACTCTGGAAAAATTCCAGTGAATTTCACCAACTTTTTTTTGTATGGTTTCGGGATTGAGTCGTTTCCAGCAGGTCGAGTGCCTTTAGTCCAATCAGGGCCACTTTTCCGGTGTCGTGAAAATTGTATAGAGTCCGATCAGGGCACACTTTCAGTCCGACCATAACCAAGGGGTACTCATGGGTACCGTAACTACACAATTGACTGACACGGCTCCTCTTCTCTGAAGCTCGTTGTGTGTGGCCCGAATGGCCTGATTGAGGTTTTTGTGGACAGGATTATGGCGTGTACCCTATTTTAATGTTAGGTTTGGGATTAGGCAGTATATAAATTAGGAGGGAGTGATAGGACTCAGCAAACTCGAATATGATTGGTTGTTTGGGCTGAACAGCTTCAAGTCGAATACCCATACAAAAATTAAAGTTGAAGCCTTCACCTACAATTTTGTGTAGGTATTGGATCGAAAACACTGCACCGCTGGTGCACAAAACAAAACACGGAAGAAATCGAAGAACGCCACAATGGACGTGGTCGCGTGCTCCGCGCCAGCCACCGCCGCGGCGGATCGGCCCGCGTTCGCTTCCCGCGCCGTCTCCCTCCACGCGCTGCTCAACCCGGTCGTCGGGCCCCTCGTCCTCCTTTCAATGGACGACTCGATCATGGCGCCTCCGTCGCCACCGCGGCAGCTCGAACCGCAGCCGAAACGCCGCGGCCGCAAGGCGCATCTGCCGAAAATGACCAGTAGCGAGCGCGGCAAGTACTACCGCGGCAAACACAAGCGGCGCGACGAGACGCTCACACAAAGCGTGGGGCTGCTGCGTGCGTGCGTCCACCGCCTGCGTGCCGTGCGGGACATTTGCAGCGACCTGAGCTTGAGCACCCGCATGAACGCGAGCCTGGGCGGGCCACTCGTGCGAATCGTGCGCGAGTACGCAATGCAGTTTCGCCATGGCGTCCAGCTGCCACCTGGGCAACGCGCGCTCTCGCTCCCGACGGTCGAGATCTCGACTGTGCACCAGAACGTGTTTATGCACGCTGTGATGGAGCCCGACGTCGGCTTTGGCGAGTACACAGGCATCGCGGTCATTATGGACCAGTGGACGCGCTACTCCGAGTACCACGCGCTGCTCGTGTGGGAGCTCCAAGGTGTGGAGATCAGTGGGTGCGCAAGCGCGCCTGTCGTGACCACGTCCGCGCTACTCCGGACGCGGTACTCGCGCAAGACGATTGAGAACGTGTTCCCACACGTCGCAGGGAATGAACCACTCATCCAGCGCCTCATTGGCCGCGAGATTGTGTACCCGTCGAAGAACCAGTTCTACTTTAACGCAGCAGGTCGCGTCGAGCGGTACGATGTGGAAGCGGACTTTGTGGGCGCTCTCGTGAGTGCGCTTGGGAGCACGGAAGACGCCGCACTGCTGCTCGACCTAGCGCTCATCCAGCAGCAGCACATGATTGGGGCCCTGGACGACGGGCTCACCACCACGGACGACGACTACACGAGCAGCAGCAGCAGCAGTGCTGGTGGCAGCAGCCGACGCGGTAGCTCGCGGAAACTCGAGGTCGAGTACCTCTTGGACGACACTGGCGCCACTTGATGTGACTTGTGGTTAGTATGGGAGGTTGAGAGTGAGAGAGAGAGTGAGAGCAGTGTGAGCAGAGTGCCTGCTGTGTACATTTCTATGAAGACTTGCGACTCAATGGATTCGTTCGTGTACAGTCTCGTGTCGCCACTTGACTCACCCAGTGAACTTCACCAGTCGCGAAGGAGATGGATCATGGTGATGTCCTCCAGGGCCGAATCTTTGCGGGTGACGAACTAAATTGCTGATTTGCTGCAGTGACGTTCTGTCGTTGAGCAACAGGACTCAAGACACCAGAGACAGCGTTGACGATGATCAGAGAGAGATTGAGTGAAGAGAAGCACCAAGCTGTTGACCACTCAAGCTGGTGTGCCCATAACGCAGTGCTGCTATTGTGGTGTTGGTGCTACAAAATTTAGTAGTTCGTTTTTCAAGAAATAACTCCTCTGACCATGCTCGATATAACCTTTATTAAAGGAGCTGTTATTTTAACACGCCGTTTCTGTAAGAACTAAAGCAAAAAGGGTCGATTTGATGGAAAATGGAGAGACACCTAAATCCAGAACGTTTCCAATGCTCACGAAACTTTGCCATCCTCTAGACTTTGATGTCTTGAGTAAGAATCTGTCATCGCCATCATAAACACCGCGTTGGTTGGCGAGCAAACGCCTTCCCTATGCAGTCCCTACCAGAGGTGGCCTCAAGCGCATTTACATTTTTGACCAACATTCCTGAAATCAAAAAGCATCTCATCTAGCACTGCAAAAGCACGATACAATATTGTATGGCGTTTTGGTATAGCATATGGGCTCAGAAGTTCTCAGCCTCACGTCGAAAAAATACAGTCAGTTAGAATGTATGGCGTTTTGGTGGGTGCAAGCCATGAGAAAAAATATCGCATTCGAGTGCCATTTTTGCAGTTAGAATGTTGATCACTTTGTGTTTTCCACTTCGCGGCCATTTCGACTCTTATGGGGGCCATGTTCAACGAGATGGATGTACACGTTGCAGCATTGCTCGACAACAACTGCTTAGTTTAGCCTCAAACTTTCACAAGATGATATTGAGACGTCTCCTACTTTTCACAGCAAACACCATGCGAAGCTTGTACGTCTTTCAGCACGACAACGCGAGCATACACAAGTCAGCATCCACGCGTGCGTTTCTGACCGACTCAAACATACAAGTTCTCCCGTGGCCATCCCTCTCACCTGATCTCAATTCCATAGATAATCTGTGGGGAGACATGGCGCGTATCGTGTACGCCAGTGGCAAGCAGTACGGCACGATTGGTGAGCTCCGCGAGTCAATTTCGCGTGCGTGGGATGCCATCCCCGATGAGAGGCTTAGAAGACTCGTTAGCTCGATGAATGATCGATGTATGGATGTCCTGGCTAGTAGGGACGATAAAGTATGCTACTAAGCTTTGAACACAGCTAAACAACACGAACATTGATCTCTTTGGGCGTCGCAGCGGTCAAGTGCAGCAGTGTCCTCATAACTCAGTCCCCCCTCTCAAACCTGATATCTTACAGTAAGTTGCGATGGAGAGCGTTTGAGCTCAGAAAAGCACTGTCCAGATCAGTTTTGCAAGCTGAATCGTTTGAACATACTTTCGTCACAATTGGGTGAAAATTAAAAAAAACAATTCTCATATTTGTGGGTGTCCTCATAGCACTGTCCAGGACTGTATGACAGCCCAAGCATCCGCTTGTTTGCTCTTGGCGACTTGACACAAGTGTTAAAATATTGAAGTAGGCCTAATGTACTTTACTAATCTCAAAAGTTCCTTAAAATAAATGCGTCACAAAAATACAAAAATGGCGTCGCAAAAACACTGTTTTTTTTACGTACATTTTCGTAATTACATCATTTAGGCTACGCTGGGATACAAAAAGAGTACCCCTTTGCATTTCCAGTCAGACAGACTCAGGACTGTACCGCAGGCCACCACGACGACGACTTGAGCACTTGACGAGCGAGCCGAGCGCTTGGCTTCACCCCAGCCACCCAACACCCCTTCCAGCCACCGCTGCGCTGCGTTACAGTATGCTGCCAGCACCAGCGCCTGTCGCTGCAGCCAAACCTGCAAAGCCCCGGCGCCAGCGTAAGGACAACAGCGTGCGCGCGAAGCGGTACCGTGCGAAGAAAAAGTCGCAGCTCGACTGTACACTCGCGGACGTCGCGGCGCTGCGCGAGAAAGTGCGCGAGCTTTGCACGCTGCGCCAACTGCTGTCCGAGAAGCAAGTGGCGTCGCCGCTCGCGACCACCGGCTCGCCGCTGCGTTACGTGCGCGAGTACTTTGAGGTCTTCCGCTACGGCATGCAGCTGCCGCCCACCCAGCGGCTGAGCGGACAGCCAGCGAACCAAGTGATCTGTGGGACGCGGCAGGAGCAGTTCTTCAGTGCGTTCGTGCAGCCCGACGTGCGCTTTGGCGACGCGGTCGGCTTCCAGTCGGCGATGGACCAGTGGCGAGTGTACTCGAGCGTGTACGCGTCGCTCTTCCTCGCGTTCGTGTCGTTCCGCGTCGACGCAGTCGCCAACTGCGCGCTGGTCAGCACCGTTGGGGTGCTCCACATGCGCTACACGCGCGCGACAGTCGCTGCGCTGTTCCCCCACGCGCTGGCGCGCGAAGCGCTCGTCGCTGCGCTCGTGGGCAAAGAGATCCGGTTGCGGTACTCGGACCACTGGTACTTTGACGAGAGCGGCAAGGTCGTGCGGTACGAGCTCTTCCCCGACATGGTCGCGGCTCTGCACGAGGCGGTCGGGAGTCTCGACGACGTTGCGTGGCTGCTCGGCGGCGGTGGGCTGCTCGAAGACCGCGCGCACATTAAAGCGGACGTCGCTGTGCGCGTTGAGCAGGTGAGCGACGAAGCCGAAGCCGAAGCGCCGCCTCCTCTCGTTGGCCGAGTGAAGTCGCCAGTGTCCTCCTCCTCCTACCACGCGAAGGAGCAGGATGCACACGCACCGCCGCCTCGCGCAACAGCCATGGCGATCGAGTTTCTTCTGTCTTGAAAGGCGAGCGTGTTGTACTCGACACCGTTTCTAATTCCAAGGTTTGTGGTTTCAACCTGTTGTCACACGTCGCACGTTTTGTGTGCAAATGTGTTGATTCTCAAGTGTTAAAAACCTCTGTGGCGCTCACTTGCGTGTGGAATTCGACACGATGCCACCGCCGCCGCCAGACGCTTGCAACAAGCAGGAGACGCGGCTGCGCGCCATCCGCTGCAACAACTCGGAGCGCGCTCGCCGCTACCGCGACCGCAAGAAAGAAGCGGCGGAGCTCACGCTCAACCGCGTGGCGGCGCTGCAGACAGAGATCGTAGCGCTCAGCGTGCTGCGCCAACGGCTGCAGCTGCGCGCCGAGCACGCACTCGCGGCCCCCGAGAGCCGCGCTGCTCGCCTCGTGCACGAGTACTACGCTGTATTCCGTCGCGGTATCGACGCGCGGCAGCCTACCGACATCCACAGTCGCAGCGGTGCCCGCCAAGAGGCGTTTTTGCGCGTCATGGCGCATCCAACAGTAGCATTCAGTGCATTCGTGGGCGTCACACCGCTACTTGACCAGTGGCGCCGCTACTCGACGTTCCACGCGTCAGTGCGGCTCGAGCTCGTGTCGTTCGCGTTGCGCTCGCTCGACGGGCGGCCCGTGGTGACTACGACTGGCGTGCTCCACCTACGGTACTCGCGCACGACGCTCGAGAAGCTCTTTCCGCACGTGCTGAGCGATGAGCTCCTCGTGCAGCGGCTCGTTGGTCGGGAAGTGCAGCTGCGCTACCGCGACACGCTCTACTTTAATGAGCGCGGCCAAATGACGCAGTACGAGCTCGCGCCGGATTTCGTGAACGCATTGTACGACGTGGTCGGGAACCTGCGGGACGTGCTACGGCTGCTCGGCAAGTCGCCTATCGAACAGGACGCAGTCATTAAGCGGCCGCTGCATGACAGCGACGATTCCGGCGATGGCGATGGCGATGGTGACGGTAGCACGAGTGGCAGTGGGTCCCCGACGTCGTCGTTGGCGTCGGACTCGCCGCCGCCGTCCATTATGGATATCCAGTTTATTCTGTCGTGAACGCCTCCGTATGGCGTTCTGTGTGACATCCAGAGGTCTGGAAGGAGTTTGCGTTCGTCGTTATAACTCTCACTAGGCGTCTCAAGGTTGAGTCTAAATAATGTCTACTGTATGCGTTTCAAGGTTGAGTCTCAAGTGTCGTGCAGGTATGACTTTGAGACAGACGTGGGCTTGAACCTGAACTTGAGATTTCGCAGTACACTTTACTTTGAAACGCCAGGTGCACAAAATTCAGCCAGACGAGTGTTCCATTCACACTTCCTGACATACGCACTCCACTCCACAACCACACCGACTGGCCTTCTAACGAAAGCAAAGAGGCTACTTTACAACCATCACACACATTCACGGCTGTACTGGAGCTGCGACTCGCGCTCAGCGCACACGCGCTCACCACTGGAGAGCGACCGCAACCACCACAGCGACACTAGCGCTCGCGAGCGAGACACTCGCTGCTCCACTCGAGGGACTCGGCGTCGGGGTCGAGCTGCCGGCCTTTGGCGTCGACGCAGCCTTCTTGAGAGCTCCCGCCACCGAGCCAGCACCGTCGAGACTCGAGGCTTTCACATGTGCGTTTCCATTGAGTGCTCCTGGCAACTCAATGTCGTTCGACCCAGTCTCGGTCTCGACCTCGGTCTGGTTGCCCGTCTGGCCAGTGAGCACGTCCGTGATGAACGAGCCGAGGCCCTTGACAGTGTCGCCGATCTGGATGTCGCACTGGATCTCGCGGTTCGCGCGCTCGTTGATCTGATTGAGGAAGTCCACGCACGTGCGCGACGTCATGACGCTCTGGGCCTGTTGCTCGGTCGGGAACGCTGTGAGGGCCCAAATGTCCACGCCAGTCTCGGTCGCGCACTTGCTCAGCCCCGCAGTCGCGTTCTCGTACAGTTTGGCTTGGATCACGCCAAAGTCACACTTGGCGGCGAGCGTCCAAGGGGCAGCGGCAGCCACGCTGAGCAGCGCAAAGATCGAGCACGACTTCATGGTTTTGTTTGACTGAGCAAGGGAGTTGAACGAACGAGCGGACGGCTTGAGCTAGAGAGCGTACGTTTAAGACTGAGCACGCGGTGGCGTCTGGGGCCTCTCAAAGGCGCTAGTGGCGTTCAGACGCCTTTCGCAGCAAAGGCGCAGCGGTGCCAACCCACCTGCATCCAAGATGTTCGGATGCCTGCTGTTAGCTTGAAAAGCCGCAGAAACCGAAGAAACCGAGATTTCGAGTCAGAAACGGAGAGAGTTCAGAGCAAAATGGCGTGCTCGGATTGGTCGAAATAATGCAAGGCCCTTTACAAGTCATGCAGGCGGGACCAGAGAAGGTGGCGTTCCTCTACCACTGCTTGTAGCTTGAGTCGACCACCCACATGCTCATCAAATAGATCACTGGAATGGGGAGTTTATGCGTGCGCTTCCAGTCATGGTCTCTCTCACTCCGTCTCCACATCAAATCGAGTGGTTGATTCACGGCAGCTTCAGTAGAACGTCACGATTGGCAATGGTGGAAGGACGCAAACACGCAGCGTCACTGTCAAAGTCCCAGATGCGAACATTCCTTGCTGCCGACATACAGCGTCTCACGCGTGCCGCACACCGTCCATGGACACCAAATGTGGCGTGTGCGTGCTGCTGGGCGCTTCAGTGAAGCTGGCGTCCCAAACCACAGAAATGTAGGGCTCATAGATGATAAACCCTTCCATTTGAGTCAGTGTCCTCCGCTGCGACATCGTTGGGCTGTCAATGTGCTGTCCAGGGACTCTGATTAGCATCTATTTGCATCGGGGTTGAGTGATCAGTGGTGCTGCCGTTGCCACGTCGTCTGGGCAACTGCATGGCTACACTTTCGGTTCTGTCAGTCAATCCATCGATTGATTGTTCAAGACAGCTCTACACGTACAGCGTGTATGTGCACGTGTGGCATCCACATTTCTTCACGCTTGCTCTCATTCGCTCTGGCGCCAGGCCCAAGAAGCACAGTTCGTATAACACGCATGTGAAGAGGTCGGAACAAAAGAGAGAGCGGTGTTTGTCGCATTCTCTCACTCTTAGATCACACAAAACTGAACCTGCAGCCACACGCCTCACGTGCACGTGCGGCCAGCCGTGCCGTCCACTGGGATGTACCAGCAGTGCTTGGCCACAACGCCGCCGATCGTGCCGGTCGTGAGGCTGTCGTCGTCCTTTGTGATCTTCCACTTGTCGTCGAACGTGAAGAAGCTCACCTTGAGCCAGTCCTTGGACGCCGCGAGCTCAAAGAAGCCGTACGTGTTGCCGTCGATGGCGCCGTCGTTCAGACCACCGCCAGTCCAGACGTTCTTCACCCAGCCCTTGGCGTAATCAGGGATGCCGGACGCCGACTCGCTCTGGATGCCACCGCCCGCGCCGTTCTCGATAAAGTGCATGTTGTGGCCGGCCGCAAAGTCGTGCTTCTCGCCGTGCGTGTGGCCGTTGATCCAGACCTGGATGTCCTTGATGTCCTTGAGGTGGTCCATCCACTTGGCCGCCCGGTCGCCGCCGTAGTGGTTGTACGGGCTGTAGTGCGAGTTCACAATCTTCCACGTCGCCGTCGACTTCTTCACCTCCTCCGCGAGCTTCGCCTTGGCCTCGTCGCCCCACTCCGTGAACTGTTTCATGCACGTGTCGTACATGCCCGTGTCGCCACCAGCGCACCACTTGTGCCCGCGCGTGATCGTCTTGCACATCTTGTCGCTGTCGCCCTCTGAGTACCCGTAGCACTGGCAGCAGATCTGGTCCGCTGCGTGCGTGTCCGCGTCGTTCGTGTCGACGTTGAAAATGTCGATGCTCACGTCGCCGTCCGTGATCGTGTGCACGTAAAAGTGGTCCGAGAGCTTCCACCGGTCGTTGTTCGGGCTCTTGTACCCGGCCTGGAGCGTGAACTTTTCTTTCAGCGCCGTCATGAGCTCCGTCGTGCTGCCACACTGGATCATGTCCGTGCCGTCCGAGCACACGTAGCTCCCGCCGCCGTAGTCGTGGTTGCCCATGACGTTCACCCACGTCACGTCCAGCAGCGACGTCGCGTCGTACTTGCTCTCGAATGTCGCGTCGAAACGGTACGCTTGGTCCGTGTCGCCGAGAATGCCGGACCAGTAGAAGTTGTCACCGTGGCCGAGCACGACTTTCGGCTTCTGCGCGGTCGCTCGCATGCCCATGAGCTTCGCGACGCCGGCCTCCGCGTGCCGGTCGTACGCGTTGAAGACGTTGTCTTTGCGGCGCGAGCAGCACGAGCCGTTCTTCGAGTACGTCGTGGCGCCCCAGTCGCCGATTGCAAACGCTGAGAGCTTGTACGACTCGCCAGTCGGGTCTGTCGTGACTTTCGACACGATTGTGTCCTCGTTCGAGCCGTTCGTGTTGGAAAAGTCGAGGTCGATGCTTCGGCTCGTGCCGTTGCCTGTGCTTCTTAAGTTGTTCGACGTCGAGTTTGAGTTGCTCGAGCCATTTGTGCCGCTCGTGTTCGACGCGTCCTTCGAGTCGCTCTTTGTGACGAAGTAGCCGATGCTGGCGCCAATGACGGCGAGCACCACGACAACAAACACGATCACGACCTTCTTCGCCATGGCGCCTGCCGAACGATCGTTCTTCTTGTTGGGGAACTTGAAAACTAAGGACAGGTGGAGACTGGGCGGTCTGTGTCGTGTGTGCGAAAAGAGAGGGAGGTCCGGGAGCCAGAAACTACTAACTCCACGGGATTCGCGGCAAGAACTGCAGGAAGCAGGTGGGTGCGCGAGAAGCAGCGAATGGGGAAGTGAGCACCACGACAGCCGGAAATGCAGCGAAGAAGACGGCAAGAGGGCGGGATCTGCTCGCGATACAACAGTACATATCCGGCACGACAATCATGTCCCTATGGCGCACTGGCTTCTTTGGGTGATGCAGCTGGAGGATTTCACTTGGGTTTTGTAAGGCGAGCGTCTTACTAATTGTTAATCAATCGTCGCATCGTTGAACCGGCTGTTTCAGCCGGTTTTCAGAGAACTGGGTGGAGTACAGTTGTGTCGCAGTCAAAAGTACGACATGTGGTGTGGGTCACACATATCTTTTTGTTTGTTTGTAAATACTTGAATATTTACCATTTCGAGGGTGGTTGCCATTTTTACGGACGTGTGTGGCTCACTCTGGACAGCCGAACCAACAACAAGCACGAGCTCAACCACAAGCAGCAGCAGAGCGATGGGCATGGCAGGCGTCGTCGTCGGCTCCCTCATGGGCCTCACCACCAAGATCGGCAGCAACGTGCTCCAGAAAGTGCCCTACATGCGCCGTACGTCTCTCTGGTCTTCTGATCCACCAGCTCTCCCGTCGTCTTCCTAATGATGAACGCACTAACAAACGTTGCCGTTGTGGTGACGCTACGCCCTCGCTCTCTTGCTCAGACCCGTGGGAGTACGTGCTCTTTGTCGGCATTGGCGCTGCTACAGGCAGCTTCTTTCAGAACAAGCACCACGAAGACCTCAAGGAGGTGGAAGAGCTGCGTCTCTACCTGGAACGCCGACCGGGAAAGGCGGAGGAGTAAGGCAGGCCTGTGGGCGGCCAAACAGTCAGCGAGAGTGCACACGCGAGTGAGCGGCTCCTTCTTCCACGGCTCGGAGAGTGAATGTAGCGCTGCGTTGCGATCGTATGTATATGTGGTGACGGAGCTGCGACTCCCCGTATCTTGACCTGCGGATACCTGAACACTCCCTGAGCCAACAACAGCAATAGCGCCAGCTCTCATCCGTCGTCACGCACATCCGTCCTCCCTCGCACTGCAAGTACCAGTACCGAACACTCAGTGGGTCTCATACTTGTCTTCACCATTAGCGTCACCGCGTACCCAGGTACGCGGTGATTGGTCTAAAAATAGCCAATCACAGCGCATGAATACTCAAAATAATGTACCCCGTGTACCCTGATTACGTTTTCGGACGTACCCATTTGTTGCTTTACAATTTTCAAGTCACCTAAACCCTAGATCCTAGCTATTTTTATACATCCTCATCCTACCCAAACCCTAATTCAATGCCCCTATTTTCGTCTCGACTAACGAACAATGTCCCTATTGTTCCTAGTGGTGAAACTTTCCATCTCGTTTCCAGCAAATTAAGTTCGTTTCCAGCAAATTAAGTTCGATTCCAGCAAACTAAGCTCGTTCCAGCAAATTAAGTTCGGCTTTCAAAATTTCCCACCAAAAGATGGACTTTGTGAGTGTCGGAACGCTAAAGTATAGTTTTTTAGCTCAAAAGATCTTTGCTCTTGGAGAGTCGTGTCGAAGATGCTGTCGCATTCAATCAAGTACTCACTCACCACTTGGGACTCGTCAACCACACCGCTACCATCAAAGACCACTTGCGCGTAGAAGCCTCGCTATGGAGCTCGCGTACCTCTACACGAAGCCCCGGAGCACGTTCGGCCGCTATTGCGACTTTCGTAACGTGGACGCCAAGGTGCTCGAGACGATCGCGAGCACCGACGCCCTCGCGAGCGACTACGTCAAGCGGCGGCCCATGATCACGCGACTCGACACGACGCCCGACATGTCGGAGCACGAAGTGAACACGGAGCGGCTCGTGACCAAGAACTCGAGCATGCGGCACGTCGAAGGCGGGTGGCCGAAGGACGTCGACCCGGCCGAGCAGTCGGATGTCCAGCGGTTCCGGAAGAAAGCCGAGAAGGACGACGACTACAAGCAGTCGGTCAAGTTCCTCGGCCCTGTCGTCGACCGCGCGCTCAAGCAGAACAACACGATCAACATCTACCAGGACTACTTTGAGCACATGGGCGAAGCCGCGACGACCGAGCAGCCGAGTGCGAAAGGCCTCGCGGTCTTCCGCGACCCCGAGGCCGTGAAGCGCACGATCAGCAAGATCGACTGGCACCCCGAGTCGCCGCAGAAGATGGCGGCTTGCTACTGCATCCTGACGTTCCAGGACCCCAAGTTCGCGACGGCGCGCTTGCCGGCGAACTCGTACATCTGGGACGTCCTGAACCCCAACACGCCCGAGACGACGCTCCGGCCCGCGTCGCCGCTCGTGTGCATGCGGTACAACCCCAAGTCCGTGGACCAGCTCGTCGCGGGCTCGTACAACGGCCTCATCTCGTTCTTTGACGTGCGCAAGTCGGGCGCGACGCCGGCCGAGACGTCGATCATTGAGCACTCGCACCACGACCCCGTCTACGACGTCTTTTGGATCTCGTCCAAGACAGGGAACCAGTGCTGCTCCGTCTCGACCGACGGCTGGATGCTCTGGTGGGACATCCGCCACCTCGCGCAGCCGACGCACAAGATCCTGCTGAGCGACAAGGACGGGCTCTCGTTCGGCGGCTCGTCCATGGAGTACAACACGGAGGCCGGGCCGACCAAGTACCTCGTCGGCACGGAGCAGGGCTGCGTCTTGAGCGTGAACCTGCGCAATGCGAAGCAGAACAACGGCCTCACGGTCTACGACACGGGCGCGGGGAAGCACCACGGCCCCGTGTACGCGATCCAGCGCAACCCAACGCACAGCAAGTTCTTCATGACGATCGGCGACTGGACCGCGCGGCTCTGGTGCGAGGACCTCAAGACGCCCATCATGAGCACGGCGTACCACGACTCGTACGTGACGGCCGGGTGCTGGTCCCCGACCCGCGCTGGCGTCTTCTTTGTCACGCGCATGGACGGCGTCGTGGACGTCTGGGACTTTTTCTACCGCCAGAACGAGGTCGCGTACTCGCACAAGGTCGGCGACGTGGCGCTCTCGGCCGTCAGCGTGCAGGGGAGCGCGTCTTGGGGCGGGAAGCTCGTGGCAGTCGGCGACTGCAACGGCATGATCTCGCTCATGGAGCTCTCGGACGGGCTCGCGACGCTCCAGCCGAACGAGAAGGCGGCGATCAACGGCATGTTTGAGCGCGAGACGAAGCGCGAGAAGAACCTCGAGGCCCGCGAGAAGGAGCTGCTCCGGCGCAAGAAAGCGACGCTCGACGACGCCAAGAGCGACAGCGAGCACGGTGGCGGGAGTGGCAGTGGCAGTGGCGGCGGGAGCCTCAAGGACGACAAAATGGAGGAGCTCTTACGGACTGTCGATGCCAACTTTCTCGGCATGATCAAAGAGGCCGAGGACTCGGAGAACAAGAACATGGAGCACAAGGGCGGCGAGGCGCTGAATGGTGGCGGTGGTGCTGGAGGCCGCCAGGGCGACGACGACAGTCAGCTCTGAGTATGTAGGTACTGGATTGGACACTGTCGTTTATAGGTAGGTACGTTGATACGGTAGCTGCTCAGTCGTTAGAACGGACACGGACTCTCTACCACGAGCGGTACGTTCGTCACTGGGTGCACGATCTCAAGCCGAGCCGCGTGGAGACAGAGACGCGGCGCCTTGTCGCTCCCAACGTCGCGGGCGTAGAGCGCGTCGCCCAGGATCGGGTGCCCCAGGTGCTGCATGTGCACGCGCAGCTGGTGCGTCTTGCCAGTCACGGGCGTGAGCTCCATGCGCGTCCATTCAAACTCCTCCGTCTTCGCTTCTCCTTCTCCGTCTCCTCCTTCTTCTGAAGAGGAGGCTGTGGTCGTGTCGACACGGGGGCTTCGGCTCATCACCCGCCAGTGCGTCGTCGACCACCGAGCGCTGCTCTTCCCGTCCTTCTTCTCGCCCTCGCTTGACTGACTCGTACTATGGACGATCTGCACGAGCTTCTCGGTCGGGTGGGGACCCATCGCGAGCTCAATCGTCCCCGCCTCGCCCTGGACGCGACCAAAGACCTTTGCCACGTACGTCTTCTTCACTGTGCGCGCACGGAACTGGGCGCTGAGACTCTGGGCGGCCGTGCGGGTGAGCGCGACGAGCAGAATCCCAGAGGTCGCAAAGTCCAGGCGGTGCACCATCCGGGCTTCCGGACACACCTGCTGCACGCAGTGCTGGATCGACACGTCGGTGGCGTCGAGTCCGTCGACGCTGAGCACGTCGGCGGGTTTGTCGACGACCAGGATCGCGTCGTCTTCGAACAGCACCGCTGTGGGCGCCAAGTGCTCTGCGAGCGAGCGACTCGCGTCGTCTACGTGAGCGAACTCGCGCGTGTAGAACAGGATGCGGTCGGGGCGCAGACTCTTGTGGTCTGGGACCGTCTCGGGCTCTGGGACCAGCACGCGTAGGACGTGGCGGAAGCGTACGGCTCCACGCGTTGTTTCGAGCTGTTCCTGCATCGCGTGTACCAGTTCGTTCGCGAGCGCATCGGCAGACGCGATGCGCGCAGTGTGCGGCTCGCAAGCCGCTTGGTGGCGCCGCACGAACTGGAAGAAGAGCTTGAGCGCCACGTCCGAGCTGAACGCGCCGGCGCGGACGCGCGACTCACGCTTGAGCGTCAGCAGTGACTCGAGCACAGCAGGAGAAGGCACACCGGGCAACGCTAGCGCTTGCGCGGCCGCCAACACAAGCGCGCGGATCTCAGCGTCCGGCGACGAATCCGAGATGGACGCAGTGCGCTTGCGCTTTCGCACAAGCAGCGCTGACGCCATTGTTGGTGTGATGGTGTGATGGTATCAACAGGTTCAGAATTGAATGGTAACAGACACTGTTACCAAAACGTGAATACGTTTTGGTCATTTCAATGGATTACTACCGGCTTCAATGTCACGAGGTACACATGTGCTCGCGCAGTGTGTGTGTGTGCATGCCCGCTTGCTTGTGTGCCGCTGATGGGCGACGTGTACACGCGTAATCCGCTCGTTCGCAGAACCGCGTCAGCGAAGGATCAAGGAGGCGTACTTCCGCTTAGGTGCGTGCTCAAAAATGACGTCACGAGCGTGCTCCTTTTTTCAGACTGCCTCTCTCTAAGCCGCTTTTGCCCACTATACAGCGAAGACGCTGCTTCCGGACGTGACGGACAACGACAAGGTGCACTGAAGCTCGCTTGTGGCTGGTTGTTCGATCACATGGCCCACTGACGCACCACCACCACCTTTCTGCGTGCAGTCAAAAGCCGAGCTGTTCAAGAGCGTGAGCGAGGCCCATGCTGTGCTCTCGGACGCGACCCAGCGCCGTCAGTACGACGCCGCGCGGCCTGAGCGCAGCTTTCGTCCGCAATCCACTGGCGGCGGCCGCATGCACCCGTATGCCGCACAAGCAGCCGCAGAGGCAGCAGCGAGAGGCTACGACGCGCCGCCAGACTACACGGCGCGGCCACTGTACGGCATTGACGAAGAAGTGTGGATCGCACACCACTACGGCGTGCAGGCGCGGCGAAGCGGCATGCCAGGTCGCTTCTACGGCATGAACATTGTCGAAGAGCGCATGGCGGAAGAAGAAGAGCGCATCCGCCGGTGGGCTGGCGTTTCAGATTGATAGTGATGATGGTGGAGACTGACGATAGGCTGTGACGTGTGTCGTGTCGGTCAGTCGGCAACAGCACTACAAGATGCACCGGGACGCTGGCTACTTTATGCGACGGGACGCGCGGCTGCGGAAGCGCGCAGCAGAACAAGCAGAAATGCCGCGAGACGAGGACACGAAGCCGCGGGCAGCGAACGAAGAAGACGCGAACTGCGTCATCTCCTGATCCGATAGACGTACACTCGTACAGCAGCTCTACGCTCAAATGCAAGACAGACAGGCCCGGCACGAGCGTCCGAGTGAGTTCGCCATCCATCCATCCATCCATTCACTCATGCGGTCGGTCCTTGCAGCACGAGCGGCAGCGCTTGGAGGTCGAGCGGTGCGAACAGCACTCGGATCATCTCGTCGTCTTCGAGCTGCTGGCGATTGTCCGCGTGCTGGTCTTCCTGACGCACTTCCATGAGCAGCAGGCGGCACCGGCCGTTCGTGATGCCCTGGTCGTTCACCATGGGTGGCCCCATGTGCAGCACCCGCGTGCCGACGAAGCCGGTCTCTTCGCGCAGCTCGCGGAACGCGGCGGTCTCGGGGGCTTCGCCATCGTCAATGAGTCCGGCAGGGAGTTCGACGACCCACTTGCCCACTGGCGGGCGGAACTGCCGGATCAGCACCACGCGGTGCGCCTCATGCGGCTGCGTCAGGAAAGGAAACACCACGACAGCGTCGCACGGTTCGTCGAACGTCTTGTCGCTGTTCTTGCTTGGCGAAGGCGTCCGGCGTGGGGTCGTCGTCCGCTCAGTGCCGGTCCAGTCGCGCTCGCGGCCACGCTGATCGAGGAAGCGGATGCGCTTCAGACGCAGCCACGGGTTCTCAAACACCGCGTCCTCTGCGACGATGCGCGACAGGCAAGTGACGCTGCTGTCGCCGTTCGCACGGGTGCTCAACACGCGAGCTGCTTGGAGACGCACCAGCAACTGAGCAGGAAGAGCTCTTTGAGCCATCAGCACAGTATAGTAAGAAGTGTTCCAAAGGAACACTTCTTACTACTGTACTCTCGCGCTCGCGTAGAGCATACATAACGTCTCGTGCCATGTTGAATCTACCATCGTTCTGTTCTTACTGAACGAGCACTGCGACTGCCACAAGCGCTTTCAAGTGCTCGCGCCAGAGTCCGTGGCGCAAGTACATCTTGAGGCGGTGGTGGTGCTGGTTCGCTCGTAGTTGGTTTGCATTCGGGTCTACAGAGCGTCACGAAGCGCAAGCTGCTGAGGGAGTGCAGGCTCTCCAAGCACGAAATCAGCCGCGACGTGAGCGAGATCTGATAGTTGTACGGTGGCCCTCACTGCTTGACCACGCCAAGTGATTGAAAAGCAGGACCGTGCGGTCCGTCGGAGGCGGCACGCTGCGGTCGGGATTTATGGGAATGATCGAAAGGCAAGGCTCTCTTACATGCAGACGTAAGAGTAGTAGAAGCTACGCTGACTTTGTGATCTGATGAGCATTGCAGCGGTGAGCCTTGAAACAGGATTTCTCGCATCCACTTACAGAGCAGTGCTCTACTCCGCCATGCGCTTTGCACAAACCAAACAGATTCGGTCTGGTCGTGCAACCTTCTGCTCGACAGGAGCGGATGCGAGCCGGTGTCG
>JAASFJ010000708.1:0-16859 GCA_023333755.1 Globisporangium uncinulatum
CTCATCCTGTGACGGATTGCAGCGAGATGAACATATCCAAACAGCGTCGCCCAGCTCGTAATATTGACGATGTGACAGTCAAAACCGCAGTGGCACTAATTTCTTGTCGCGGAGTGTAGCTGTTGGAGTGTTTACGATATGGTAGTTGAAATAGGAGTATGTACCAAAATGAAGTGACAAATCCGATTTTAGTGTGGTAAACGCTTGCGTACTTTTGCGGAGAGCTGCAATATGTCAACAAACATTCCTCTTTTGAATAGCAGATTACAATGTGATAGTATTCCATTTCGTAGTATATTCTTACTCGATATTTGTGTGTCAAAAGAATGCGGCGTTTTAACCCATCGCATCTCCTCCCTGGTTTTCATCTCTACTACTAAATTCCCCGTTCCAATTTGGATCCCGGAGAACAAAACTCGTTTCTTGCCAACAACCGCAACAAATCGCTTGCCGCAACCAATCCAATCTGCCCCGCCAGCCATGGACGAGGAGATGAAAGCCCCCGCTGCCGCTGCCGTCGCACCGCCACCCGCCCCCTCAGCGGTCGCGAGCGACGAGAAGCGCTTCGAGATCAAGAAGTGGAACGCGGTGGCGCTCTGGTCCTGGGGTGCGTATCCGCGTCATGGAAACGGGCGATTCTGGAATGGCGCGCTTGCCTGGGAGTGGAGGACGAGTGCGCACCAGCTGAACTGACTATCCCACGTTGCGTGTGGCTGTGCAAATGCGCAGACATTGTCGTCGACAACTGCGCGATCTGCCGGAATCACATTATGGACCTGTGCATTGAGTGCCAGGCGAACCAGGCGTCGGCCACGAGCGAAGAGTGCACGGTGGCGTGGGGCGTCTGCAGTGCGTCCTTCGCTTTTGCCATAAGTGCCGGTATGGAGTGGTTGGTCGATAGTACAATACCTAATGTGGCGTCTGTATTGTATGCTGCCTACAGACCACGCGTTCCACTTCCACTGCATCTCGCGGTGGCTCAAGACGCGCCAAGTGTGTCCGCTCGACAACCGCGAGTGGGAGTTCCAGAAGTACGGCAGGTAGACGAAGCGCCAACCCTTCCGAGCGCCCGTGTCGTTCCTCTCTCTCTTTCCCACTCTTCCATGCAACGAACGCCACGCGAGCGACGACGGAGCAAGCAGCTATTCTCTTTCCTCACAAGCTACGAGTAGGAGGGATGGCTCTTGCGACCCACCACCCTGAGCCACTGATCGCCTCCCAAGTGGTGTAGCGGCTCTGAATGCACCCGCTGCTTCTTCTCACGCTCCTCTCTTCATCTTCATCTCCCAATTCCATTGCCACTCCCACCAACGCACAGGCTCCTGTTGCCGCCTTGTTCCCCCTATCGACTATCCACGCTGCTGCTGTTTGCTGGCCCTATTACGCAAAGTTGAGCAGCGACGGGTCGATCTTCTGGCCCTTGCCGCCACGGCGCTTGCCGCCGCCGCCGCCGCCGCCGCCGCCGCCGCCGCCACTGTTCTTCTTGGCCGAAGCCCCAGCAGCGGCCGTGTCGTCGTCAGTCGGCATCTTGCTGCTCGTGCTGGGGGACCGCTTGAGCGCCGTGGACTCCGTCAGCGGCGGACCCTTCTTCTTGCGCTGAATGAACTCGGTCGCGAACGCCGACACGCGCGGCGTCGAGCCTAAGTACGCGGCGAGGTACTCGCGGATCTCGCCCGGGTCTTCGAGCGACACGCAGTACTCGACGAGCGTGAGGTCGTCGCGGCCGCTGATGAGCTGGTACTGCTTCGCGGCCCACGCGAGGAACTCGGACGACACGCCAGCGCTGCCGCCAAACGCGTTCGAGATTGTCACACTGCCTGGCGTCGCTCCACCAGACGACGACGCCGCAGTGGCTGCAGCTTTCGCGGTTTGAGCCGCACCAAAGTTCCAGAACGACGCATCGTTCTCGCTCTTGGGTGGCGTTGGGCCGACTGGTTTCACGCCGCCTGCCGTGTTGGAATCCGCGCCGTTTGACGCACGGACCTGTTGGCGGCTCTTGAGTACCGACACAGGCACAGGACCGAGCGCACGGGACGGCTTGGGCGCGGCCGCCGGCGTCGTGCCGGCCACGACGTTCACCCAGTGCGAGCTTGGCGCTGACGTACTCTGGCTATGCTTGGCACGCTCATGCGCGAGCCGCTCCTCTTCCGCCAGGATGTCGCGCAGCGACTGCTGCTTCGCTGTCTGCGTAGGCTGCGCTGTCGCGGTCGTCGGCACGCCCCACGGACTTGCACCGCTGCCTGCCGACGAGGTCGCAGATGGCTGCACGCCGAGCATCAACTTGAGCTGCGCACCCATCTGCTCGAGGTTCGCGCCGCCCACCGTGTCCTCCATCCTCCGGCGCAGCTCACGCTGCTCCTCCTGTTGGATCTTCTGCAGCGACTTGGACGGCGCTGTGGTCGGGTCGACCCACGCTGGCTTGCCAGCCTCAGATGGTGCGGCGGCTGCGGCTTTCGCCTTGGGCTTTGGCGCTTTCTTCTGGGCGTCTGTCGCCACCGGCGCTACTACTGGTGCAGCTGGCGGCGGCGACTGCTGCTTTGGGGTCGGCGCTGTGCGCGGAGCCGCCGCCTTTACGGGACTGGGACGGGCGTCGTCGGCCACCTTGCGCTTCTCTTCGTTCTGGATCTGATGGAGAGAAGTGGACGACACACTCTCCGACTCGGACGTGGACCGGCCCCACGGTAGATCAGCCGGTGCAGCTGACGCCTGCTGCTGCGACTGCTGCTCCATCGCTGTCTCCTGCGGTTGTGGCGAACGGCTCTCCGGCTGCGGAGCAAACGTGTTGGTCGGCGCACCAGTCGCTCCAGCACCGCCTTGTCCCCAGAACTCGTTCTGCTGCCGCGCACCGCCGTCGTTAAGGAAGTGCGCGTCACGCAGCGCAGGGTCATGCGCGCCCAAGTGGTGCTGTGTGCGGAACTCTGACTGGAACTGCGGCTGCATGACGTTGTGGAAGCCCTCGGTCGTTGGGATCCCGCGGTCCTGCTCGCCCCCAAAGATTCCCAGTGCGCTCATGATGCCTTCTCGCTGCGAGCGCTGCCACGACGTCTGCTGTTGCAACAACATGTGCTGTTGCTGTTGCTGTTGCTGTTGCTGTTGTTGTTGCTGCTGCTGTTGGAGCAGCTGGTGCTGCTGTTGTTGCTGCTGGAGCAACTGCTGCTGGTACAAGTGGCTCTGGTGCTGCTGCTGTTGGCGCGCCATCTCGAACTTCTGCATCTCCATCCGGATTTTCTCTTCTTGGAGCATCCGCTGGTGCTCTTGTTGCTGCTGTTGAAGCTGCAGCAGTTGCTGCTCTTGGCGTTGCTGCTCTTGGCGCTGTACTTCTTGTTGCTGCAGCGCAAAGAGCCGCTGCCGGTCGCTCTCGGACGCGCCACCGATCGACGGACTCGGCTGTGGCAGCGGTGCTGCAAACGGTGTCTGGCCAGGCACAAAGTGGCTCGCAAGCGGTGTAAACTGCCCGTCACCGCCGCCAAACCGGATCGGCAAGTGCGGCTTAAAGTACCCGGCTTCGAACCACTCGCGCATCTCGAGCGACTTGAACGGACCCTGCTGGTTCCCCTGTGGGTCCAAGTAGAACCACTCGTCCACGACTTCCATCCGCAGCGGCTCCAACGTCAGCAATGGCTCGACGCCGACGCCCGTGTGGTGGTGGTGGGACTGCTGCTGCTGGTGGTGCGTCTGCAAGCTACTGAAGCCTGTGTGTTCCTCCGCCGCTTGCTTGGTTTCTAAGAGACTGAATTGAGTCTCGGCAGACGACGTGGAATGGTCAAAGAACATCGAACCGTGCGGGTCGGCGTGGTGATGGTGGTCTCCCAATGAACCACCAATACCCCCACCCCCACCGACGTCTCCGACAGCTGTCGGCTCGTCCCACTGCGCGTCTTCCTCGTCGCTGTCGTCAAACTGCCCTGCTGCTGCAGCCACCTCCAGCTTCTTGTCAAACTCGTCCAAGTCCCCATTGTTCTCCTTCTGCTGTCACGATGCACCAGAACAAACGAACGAACCACACAGCACCCATACCCTGCAATGTGAGCCACCCACTCGACTAACCGCCTCGCAACGCCCCCGCAGCAGTCGATGCGCACCAGATCCATAGCCATTGGCGCGTTCAGCTCCTCCCGCAGCGCGTCCATCTCTAATCGGAACTTCTCGGCCGCTTCCGCCATGCTCGACAAGTCCTGAGTCCACACACACCACATAGTCAGACACCCTCTCTCCTCCCACTGTCGACATCATTGTCCGCCTCGCACCATCTCGTTACTCTCGCTGCTGCCGTCGCCCACGTTGTCCCAAATGTCGTCCCGATGACGCGTTGCCGACGGCCGCAAGCCGCGCTGCCACGTGTCGTCGCCGCCGCCCTGCTGCTGTCCGTCGCCCGCGTCTCGCTGGAAGCCAGCAACGCCATATTCAAGCCCGTTAGTTCCTTGTCCCTCCTCCTCCCATGCCCGCCACAAGCCACCAACCACACACTGGAACGCACTCTCGTGGCTGGCTTGTCCCACTTGTCGTCTTCTCCCCATCGGCCATTCGAGCGGCTGCGATCCGCTGGCTGCTGCGGTCCAGCGCCGCTTTCGTTCTGCGTGCTTGTGCCACGCCCACGGCCCCGGCCGCCTCGGTTGCGGTTCAGCTTCCACTGTTCGTAAATCTCCTCATAGTCAAACGGCAGGGTCGTCACGGGCGGCAGCGCGAGCTCAGACGCGACCATCGTCTCGGGTGGGAACTCAGGTGGCGACGTCGTCGTAAAGTGCAACGCGAGGAGCTCCTCCTTTGTATAGCGGAGGACTGCGTATCCACACACCCGTAGGTAGAACCATCCATCCGCTCGTTAGACAACGTGTATACGGGCGTCTACACACATTCGCATCGCAATGGCAGGTCCGGAAGCGCACCTTTGCCCTTGCGGCGTGCAGCGTCGGCGGCGCCTTGTGCGTCGTAGTGCGCGTCTTTGGCCGCAGCAGCAGCAGAGGTGCCGGCCGTGACAAACCCCTCGCCGTCTTTCGACCACTGCGGGCGGTACGCAGAGCCCTCGGCCTCGGCGCGGCCGCGACCCTTCATGGCAAACATAGTGCGCGGCCGCAGCGAGATGCCGTCTGCGGCCGCGGCTGGCGCACTACCACTCCCACTACTCGCACTCGCGACCGTTTGCGGCGGTGGTGGGAGCTTGCTGTCTGCAGCGCTCTTGTCGTCACCGTTGGCTGCTGCATGCTGCTTCTTGCGGTGCTTGGCCGTTTTGGTCACGAAGTCGTCGTCGCCGTTCATTGCGGGTGGCGGGGAGTGTGTGGTGCTGCGGCGGCGGCTGCTGCTTTCTCTCTTGGGCGTTTGGATGTGAGCGTGTGGATCCCCCCTTTCCCCACGCGCTGACTTTCATCACTATCGACTTTTGCTTTGAGGAGCTCTCCGACAGGACAGTCGACGTGAAAGTCCGTAAACGGAGGGAAGAATCTGACTCTTCTTTGTATGCGATACAATGTACAGGTCATATTGTCCTTGATAGACGTCTTGGGAACTCACCTCTTAAGAGGCAACCTCGTGGTCGCTGTTGTTGTCACGCTTGCAGCCAACTCAAAACTCGGAGCGTCTTCAGACGCTCACTCGCCTCTCATTAAATAGCCTCCTTCCGTCGTCACGCCACCGTCCGACACCGTCCGACATCACGACGTGATGTCATGCGTCTCCCTCCTTACTTACTGTCCTTACTGTACACACGTGCCCCTCCCCCTTCACACAACACAGAGCGTCCGCTCCGCTACATGATGACGCACTGGAGGTGACGTCCGCGTCGACCGCCATCGCGTGCAAGGTCTGGCCGCAGCCGCACTGCTTCGTCGAATAGGAGGTTCGCCCGTCGCCTCCGGCGCCACCAGTGCTGCAACAGCACAACAGCCTTGTGATCAATCCGGTCCTGCTCTTCCAACGGCACAGAGCCGGGGCCGTACACCGTGAGCAGCCCGACGCCTGCGGGGTCGAACACGCGCGGCTTGCGCACAATCACTTTGGTCATCGTACGCTCCTCCGCCGCGTCGAACGAGTCCACCTCTTCGATCACTGCGCGCTGGAAGCCCATGAGGTCCTCTTCAAACGGCTTCCGCTTGCTCTCTGGGAGCAACGGCGCCAGCAGCGCCGAGAAGATCCCGGTCGCACCAGCGACAATTTCGTAACTCGCACTGATCGTGTTCATTGCGAGCGACCGGACGCCGAGGTACGCACCGCTGATGAGCTCAACGGGGCTGCCAGACGCGAGGCCTCGCGCTGGGAGCCGCACGAGCTCCACGAGTCCATGGCCGAGACGATACACGATGCGGAACGGGTTCGCGTACACCGACACGGTGTGGAGTCCACTCAGCACGAGGATCACGGCTTGCTGCTGGTACCGGCGCGTCACCCTCTCGATCACGCTCGCTTTCGGCTCGTACAGGTGGTTGAACGTCAGCTTCGTGAGGTACAGCCGGAAGTCCTTTACGTTCGACTCGGGGAGGTACACTGCGAGGCGCCGGCCTGACGGTCCGAGCGTCTTGATGTGCCGCCCGCCGTTGAGCTCCATACTGAACTTGATGCGGATCGACTCGATGTTGAGCTCTTCAATGTAGATCCCGTCCGATGCCACGACCGCAGTCTCATCCGACGCGGCGCCGCCGGCCGCCCCCGCACCACTTGAGCTGCTCGCGTTGCTACTCGCTGCGTAGTCCAGGTTCGTGCTCACAATCTCCTCGAACGTGTGCTGACTTGTGAGCCCCTCGAGGCCTTGGAAGACTGAGATGAGATTCACGACAAACTTCTCGTCTGTCGAGATCTCGACTTCTTGCATCACGAGCTCAATGAGTTCGTAGTGCACGACTTCGCCCGCCATGCAGCTCGAGTTCCAGAGCATGCGGAAGTGCACGACGCTCACGTTCGTCGTGTCGAGTTGCTGCAAAATGCCACGGTAGCGGTAGTTCATGGCGTTGCGCCAGCGGTCGCGGAGGCGCACCGACACGCCCTCTTTCACGCGGTGCACTTTGGGTCCGAGCACGACTTCAGACTCCATTTGGTTGTCCATCTGGAGATTCCCGACCGACACAATGATCTCACTGCTCCCGCCCACGCACGAGTACAAGAGCCCGAGGCGCTGGAGCGACAGGTACGCGACTTCGACCATGCTTGCGCTCGCGTTGTGGAGGAACGAGAAGCCGATGCTCGGGATCGAGAGCCCGACATTCAAAATGTTGGTCGGGTTCAAGTGCTCGTGCACTGACGTCCGGAACTTGAGCGCGACCTGCACCTCGCCCACTATCTCGCCCGTCTCGGGGTGCCGCATCTCCCACCAGTGGCCTTCTCGCCGTCCGAGCGACCGCTTCGCCTGCTCACCGTGGTTGTACGTCCACGCGAGCGACCGCTTCGTCGTCACACCGAAGCGCGACCACGCTTTCTTGGGAATCCGGATCTCGACGAGCCCAGAGCTCTGGCGGAGGTCTTCGTCCCGGCGGCCGTCGTCTTCCGACATTTCAGACGATGCGTACGAGTGGCTCACGCGTTCAGCGTCGCTCAAGTGCAGCAGCTCTGGGGACTCGTCTTCGTTGTCGTAGAACACTGGGTGCCGCGGCAGAGCGACGCCTTCGCCAGCGTCGCTCTGCAGTTCCGTCGCTTTGCGCGTCGACGGAGAACCCAACGGCGTGCGCATCATCTTGAACGACCCCGAGCCGTCTCGGCCCATCGGACTGCCAGGCAACAAGGCGTCGCTCCGGAGCGGATCCGCGTTATAAAGCACTGTGTCGTCACTGACGCCGATCGACGTCGCTCCCATCTCGCGCTCAAACAGGTCGGGGTCTCTCTGGATCTCGTACAAGTTCAGCAGCAGCTTCCTTGGCCGCGCCACGCACGAGAACTCAATGTCGGAGTCGAAGCGGTACACGTGCGCAGTCTTCACCTCTTTCGACTCGACAGTATATTGCTGTGTCGCAGTCATTCATTCAGGGGAATAACCGTGGAAGGCCCGTATCAGTCAGGAACAGCAATCCAAGAGCAGCGGCTCAGCTCAGTTAACGTAACGTACCTCTTGGTTGTCAGTCTCGACCACAAACTCTGCCAAGGCGTCGTGCTCGAGTGCAATGTCGTTCCGCAGCCGCGCTGCAATGATCTTGACCTCGAGGATGAAGCTCGGCATCGCCACCATGTTGTGGTCTCGGAACACGAGCACGCGCGACGACCTGTCGACCACGATCTCGGCCGAAATGCTCTTGAGCTCCTTCCCGAGCAGCCAGAACTTGAGCCCGTGCACGGCTTTGTCGCGGTCCAAGTTGGCAAAGTCGTACACGCGCGAGAACGGCGACGCTGAGTGGTGCTGCCCAGCAGCCACGGCCCGGCACGACACACGTCTAGGACCAATACACACACACGAGACGAGCCTGTGAGTAGGCCCAACCAACCACTGCCGCTCTCACTCGACACGACAATGAATCGATCAATGCGCCGCCGTCTCGTACCTGGCGCCGTCGGGTTTGAGCCACGCGAACGGCACGTACTCCATGCTCCGGATCACTGCGGTCTCGTCCGAGTAGTTCTCTTGGTTCACGAGCAAGTCCGAGCTCGACTCGTTGCAGATGAGGTACATGGGTGGGTCGTCGCGCGTGAGCGTCACGACCATGCTCGCGCCGACTGTGCTGATCCGCACGCGCACGCGGTGCATGCTCGCGTGGCCGCGCACGTACCCTGCACGCTGGTACCCGTCGCTGCTCGAGCCTTTCCACGTCGGCGCGACCGCTCCTTTGAGCTTGAGCGGGAACTCCTTTTCCTCTACGACAGAGAACGGCCCGCTCCATTCGGCGCCGCTGTGGTTCATCCGGATGTACACTTCGCGAGCCGCGTTCTTGGCCGACACGTCAAAGTCAAAGTGGCTCGTTGTCGCGTCGCCAGTCTTGGACGCTGATGCCATCGGGAGCTCCACGACGCGGTCGTTGTCGCGGCCATTCTGCGACACTTTGAACGCAGCGTTCGTCTTGTTCACAAACACAAACCGTGGCGTCACGACAACCTGCGTTGTGCGGTGGAACTGCCCCATCGGCCGCTGGATCGAGATCCCAATCTCGTTCCGCGACTTGGGCCCGAGCTTACTCCCGAACTTGAGCGTGATGGGCGCTTGGATGCCGACGACCGTCGCGTGGATCTTCTCTGACCAGCGCGACACCTCGTGGTTGATAACCGTGCTCATCTCGAACGCTTGGTTCGGGCAGTCCATGAGTCGTGGCACCGGCCGCTCCCGCACGAGCTGCGGTGCGTGCAGCACGCGCGCACTGAGATCGTCAGCGCACCGGAAGAGCATCGTCTGCACGTGCGACTGGTTGTAGATCCAGAGCGAGCAGTACAGCACGACGCGCGGGCTCCCGTCGTCCGCTGCAGTGTAGTCCAGCCGCGCAATGACCTTCTTCGCGTCGATCTCACCGTCCTGGAACGCCACGTCGGCGTTCTGCGGCGACGGGATGAACTCGACGATCGGGTCCCAGCGCCGGACGGCTCCGAGCATCGCCCGCACGCGGCGGTCCATGTTTTCTCGAAAGATGCAATCACCGAGGTTCGTTGGACTCGTCCAGATCGAGTCCATCTCGGGCAGCCGCAGCAGCAGCTGCGCATTCTTCTGGAACTCGTGCAAGTGCACTTCGTCGCCGGGCGCGAGCGTGCCTGCGCGTAAGACTGACGGTGCACTCGGGTGGGCCACCACGACCTTGAACTGGACGCGGATCGGCAGCGTGTTTTCAAACACCAAGCACGAGTGCACGCAGATCTGGTACTTGGTCGCGTACGCCTGGAGCTCGCCCTCGTCCTGCGACGCGTTCCCGCGCGTGACAACGTTCTGGTGGTCTTCTCGATAAACTTTCCGCATGAACGACATAATGTTGACGTAGAAGCAGTAGCCAGACGCGCGCCGGTCCTCCGGCTCGAGCGTCATGATCGACGACCCGGCGGCGAGCGCACTTAGATCAGCAATCACTGTCGGCTTGCAGCCTTCGACCTTGATGATCACCGACTGCTTCTCTTCCCCAAAGAGCGCGCCAAGCGGGACCGAGATCTTACTGTCGGTCACGAGGACCATGAACTTCTCTGGCTTCGGTAGCTGTCCGCTCTACAGTTAGACACACAAGACACAGCGCCACACAGTGTGAGATATGCACGAACAGACAATGCGTCCAAGATGCCACAACCGACGTACTTCGCCAGGCTTCAAGTCGGTGCGAGCGGTCCAGAACTCCATGTCGAGACTCGTGTCTGCGCCGGATCAAAATGAGCACTCGACACTGTCAGCACCGTTGACTGTCTCCTCCACCACCAGTACCAGCTTCATGACGTACCGTTCTTCAGCTGAACCGGAGAGCTGATTAGCAGGACACGCCGCGACTCGTCACGTTGGGCCACCTTCACTTCCGCCAGCACTTTGTCGCCTTGGATGAGAAACTTGCCTGCTCGTCGTAGCGGACACAATAAGCTGCTGCGTGTCGACCCGATCATTACTTCGAGCGCCAATGGCGGGATGTAGCTCCCGCGCAGCCCCTCTGAGAGCACCATGCCGTCTTTCGCGCCGCCCTGCTTCTTGAATAGCGTATTCGGCTTTGCTTTTGGGTCCTTCGTTGCGATGATCTTGAGCGGGTCAAACACTAGGAACTGCCCATCCCGCACTTGCTCTGGCTCGGTGTGCCGCTCGTACCGTGGGTCGCGAGCGTTCGCGACAAAGTCGAGTGCAAGGAAGATCTCGCCCGTGGCGTTGCCGCGCACATCGCGCAGGCGGTACCACCGACTCAGCTGTTTTGTGCCGAGCGAACCCATGACACTGCCTGCCAAGTTGATCTCGACGGTGCCGATCGAGAACCACTTCTCTTTCGACACGGTCGAGCTCTCGTCGCGGCGACCAAGTAGCTGCTGCGACGACGACGATCCTTGTTGAGCCAGCGGTGCCGCACTGCTGGTCTCCTCCACGTCGTCCGCGTCGTCTTCGACCTCGACGTACTTGTTCGTCACGTGGTCAAACACAAAGTTCCGCTTCCCCTTGTCCGTCGAGAGCACGTCGATGCGCAAGATCGGCGTGACACCCGACTGCGCACCGCCGTACGGGAGCGAGAACTTGTGCCGGAGACTCTCGAGCGTCGCTGCTTCGCGCGGACTCCACCACGGTAGCAGCATCACTTCAACGCGGACGTCATGGAAGCGCGAGTACCCGGGGAAGCTCCAGCCGTCGCGCACGTCCACGTGCAGCGTGCCAGCTTGGGACGTGTTGAGGTTCGCGAGCCGGATCGGCACGCCAAGGTTGTTGAGCACGCACACGCGCCCGTCCTCTTTTTTGGCTTCACCGTCGGCGGCCACTGCGGCGGGCGTGCGCTTCTCGACGTACATCACCTGCTTCCGCCGGGTCTTGGCGACGCTACTCAGTAGCCGCACGAGCGCGTCCGTGAAGTTCACGTTCAGCCGCTGCATGGCGTTGATCTCGATCGACGTGCCCAGTCCGCCTTCGTCGTTGCGTACTTTCGCGTATGCGCGCCACGGCTCCACGAACGGCTCCCAGTCGGCGAGCGCAGTGTTGTAGTACCGCGCAGAGAGCTCAAGGCTCGCGTCGAGGACGTAGTCGAGCGTGAATTCGCTCCGCGTCAAACTCTGCAGCTTCATGTCGCTCAGTGCAAAGTTCATGACTGGGATGTACGTGTCGAGTGCGACGACAGAGAGGCTCCGCTTGATGACTTCAAACACGACCGAGTAGCACGACATGGTGAGCCGGTCGTGGATGCGGCCGACGCGCAGTCGCGTGCGGAAGAGCGTCCGGTGCCGCAGCTTGGGCTCGCCAACGTCGCCGAGGATCCCAACGTACGCCTGGTAGTTGAGCAACGGGACGACTGACGACTCGGTCGAGCGCGGCCGTGGTCGTTCGTGACCAGTCTCGAGCGGGTTGAACGAATTCGCGCCGGCCGACGTCGACGTCGAGACGCGTGAGAGGCGGCTGCGATTCGTTGGGGACGTCGTGTACATGCCTCGGCCACCAAAGCCCGTGTACATTGGCCGGAGATCCATGAGGTCGTTCTCGTTGAACGCGAACTGCATCGACGGCATCCGCTCCAACGAATGCAACTCAGGGGTCCGCGGGTGCGCGTCAAAGTCAGCGGGACCCGAGAACGTCACTTGCTCGCCCTCCTTCTCTTCGCTGTCGTCGAACTTGGAGAACATTGTCTGCTCCATCCCGGTCTCGTCCGGCACCGTGTGCTCGTCGCTTTGCGCCAAGGCTTCGAGCAGCGCAAACAGGAGCTGGAGCCGCCGGTCGGCCTCGAGCTTGACCTGCCCGAGCGAGACCACGACTGTGCGATGGCACTGCGCACGCCGCCCCGCCTCGTCCGCACACAGCGCGCACTCGAGCGGCGTGTCGCTCGTCATCTTGTGCAGCCGCAGGTCGTACGCGAACCAGAACCGGTCGACCTGCGCCAGCCGGAGCGCGACTTCGTCCGTGAGCACAAAGAGCGCGGTGGGACCCAAGTTCACCTTGAGGTTCTCCATCGACGCGTCGGCGCGGTACGAGAGCGACGTCTTCTCGATCGACAGCTTCGCGACACAGTGCGAGTCTTCCACATACGCCTCTAGCATCGGCGCGCGGATGTGCACGAGCAGCTCCGAGACTTTATACCACGGTGCCGGCGGGTCTGTCGCGGCGATAACCGGCTCGAAAGTCGCCGTTGTTGTGGTGGACGCCGGCGGCGAGAGATCGGTCCAGAGAATGTCGAGTACGTCGACAACCTCGAAGATCAGGTCCATGAAGTTGAGCGGCAGCACCCACCCCGTCACGTCGAGGTCCGCGTGCAAGCCTATATTCGTCACAAACACATCCGGAGCCGCCAACGCGCCACGGTACGTCACACCGAGCGACAGGAACTGCGTGCTCTGGATCCGGTCGGCGCGGAGCTTTGCTGGCGTCAGCACGCCGTTCTTGAGACTCAAGAAGTCGTCGCCAACGTGCAGGAAACCGTGGTTGCTCTCCTTGCGGTGGTCGATCGCGCTGAGGTAGTTGACGCCTAGGCATAGGCGGAACGCGGACCGCTCCGGCTCCGAGACGCTATGGAAGTCGATCGAGAAGCCCAAGTCCGAGACGCTAAACGTTATCCACGACGACTTCTCGTCGTGGAGCTCATTCGACGGTCGGTACGAGTCTGAGAACCCGCCGAGCAGAATGTGAGCTGGCGCCAAGTACCGCGAGTGGGGCGACAACCGCGCCGAGCTGCCGAACGCGTCGTCTCGCACGTGGTACGAAGCACGACGAACGTCGCTCTCGTAGTACGGTGAGTCAGCGTACAGCGTGTGGTCGTACTCGTCTTCGCTCTCTTCGTCTTCTGCTTCCAGCATTGCTCGATTGATCGCGTTGCGCGAACTGCTCTCGATGCACGTCTTCCACCGCTCCAACTCGATCAAGTGGGCCGAACTCAACACGATGCAGAGCACGCCCGTGCTTGAGCGGACCTCGAGCAGGTTACACCGCTGCCCAGCGCTCTTGAACGGCCCGTCGCTCACGTTCGGCAGCAGGATCACCTTGCACCCGATCACATTGAACGCGTCGAGGACGTCAGCGCCAGAGCCGTTGGCGTGAACAGAGAAGACGGCGTCTTCGTCAAGGTGGCACCACGACCGCCGCCAGCGCCGGAACGCGAGCGTGTCGTCCCGCGTATATAGCCACCCCATAATCTCGTCGCCGTGGTAGTACATCCACCGGCTTCGCGAGAGCGCTAGCCGCACCATCTTGCGCCGCCGCACGATGGCACCGCGGATAAAGCGCTGCACGATCACAATCGCACGCGTGGCTTTCGCCCAATCCGGCTGGACCGCCACGACGCTCGACTGGTTCTTCACCAGCTGCTTCAAGAGCACGCGATACGACGGCTGCTGCTTTGACAGACTCGGCGGCTCGAACTTCTTCGCAGCGCTCACAAAGAGCTGGAGGTGGTCCATCTTGACTTCGTACGAGTAGCTGTTGGTGGTGGTGGTGGTGCTTGTCGACACGGCAGACGTGCCCAAGTCCTCCAATAGGCTCGTGTTCCGTGAGCTCGTTGTAGGAGCAAACGACGACAACGACGCTGAATCGGAACCCGACGGGATCGTGCTCAGTCCTGTGCCAATGCTCGGGTGCACTGGACTCGTGTACTGCGCTGAGACGTTGCTCGAGAACTCGTTCCACTCTTCGAGCAGCTTTGTCATCTTGGGCTCGTCAAAGACAAGGATCGAGTCGCCAACGTGGAGCGATATCTTCGACCCGTACGTCGCCACCTGTCCCTTGACCGCGTCCGGGTGCGCGTCGTACAGATAGTCCATCACAAGCTTGAGCGACGGCGCACGGTGCGCGTCCTCGCTCTCTGTAGTGGACTCGACACCACCGCTCAGGTCGCCGACGCTCGACGCGATACAGTGGTTCCCGCCGTCACCAAACGCCTTGTTTTGCACATAGAAGTCGAGCGCCGACACTTCGTAGCGATGGTACGCAAACAAGTCCGGGCCAAAGCCCGTGATGACGAGCTTCGGGTAGTCCAGCATCGCTTCTGCGAGCACCTTCTTCGTCGCTGCGCGCACGAGTCGGAACGTGAGCGTGTCTGCAGTGAGCGACACGCGTGTCACCACGTGCGCTGGCGTCACCACGGCAGGTTTTACGAGCGGATGCCGGAACGTCAGCACTCGGCTCCCGTCGAGGGCGTCAAGGCGGAGCTGCAGGTCCAAGCCAGACTTGAAGCGGAACTGCGGCCGCAGCGGCTTGCCATTCACTTTGATAAGCAGCAAGCCCGGCTTGATCGACTCTTTCGACGCTGCGAAGCTCTTGTCGGCGCACCGCTTCACAACCACGTCGCCGTCTGGTGTCTGCAGGTCGAAGAGGAGCCCTGTCGGTCCTTTCGGGAACACGACGCTGATCTCTGGAAGCGGAATGCCTATTGCGTCGCCCAGTGCTTCTTGCAGGCTCGCGACCGGCACCGATGGCTCGGTCCGCATCGCTGGATTAGGGTCGTCCGCCACGACGTTCTGGTTCCGCAGCGACACGATGAGCTCGAACGGCAGCAGCTGTTCGATGCTTGTCGCGCGGGCCCACACGTCGCTCTTTTTGAGCGCGTCGAGCTCGTCTTTCTTGGTCGCCAATATGGCGTTCCAGAGCGACAGGTAGTCGGCTGCGAGCTCCGCCACCGTCTCCACGTCGCTTGCAGCAAGCCGCTCGGTCGCTTTCACCTGCTCTGCGACGAGCACGCGCCAGAATTCGTGGCCAGTGTACGCATCGACGAGCAGGTTGAGCACCGAGAGCTGGTCTTCATCGAGCGCCATAGCGACTTTCGAGAGGTGGAACCGGGCGGCGTACCGCGGGTCGCCAGTCTGTGCGTGCTGCGTTGCAGTGTTCATTGTGAGCTTGAGCGACACTGCGATCGGTGCGACCAAGAAGCGGTGCGTGTGCACGTTCTCGTCTGCGTTCCACCAGTCGGCCCGCGCAGTCTTTGCGCCCATCTCTTTGAGCCGCGTGAGCGTCGACGTCATGACTTTCAGGTGCATGCGCGAGTGGATAAAGTGGAGCGCGTGCGGGTCGACGTACGCAGAGAGCTCGAGGGCGCTAATGAGCTTGAAGACCAGGTGCGCCTTGTCCGCGGCCGGTGGAGCGGGCTTCTCGTCGTCAAAGCCGTCAATGCGCCAGTTGCTCGGCGTGGTCACGGCCGAGAGCGCACCGAGCGTGATCCCAGCCGCAAACTTAACGGGCTGGTCGTGTGCTGCTGCCCCAGTACTGGTGCTGCTCTTCGTCGGTCGGTGTGTGAAACTGGACGGCGCAGTGGATGACGGCGACGGCGTCGGATACCACACGCCTTCGATGCGGATATGCAGGTTGCGCACGTCGATCTGGAGGTTGTCGATGAGCTTCGTCATCGTGCGGCCGATCCAGCCGTCCGTGCCAAAGTAGCCCTCGCTCTCGTGTGGGGCCGTCAACTCGGGCACGCGCGGACCGCTCCAGCGGTCGAGCAGGTCCTGCTCGAGGTGCTGCATCTTCTGCTCGACAAGCGCAGCGACCTCTTCCTGCTGCTCGCGCTCGTCGTGTGCGAGCGGCTCAAGCACGAGCAGCACGTCTGCGAAGCGGATCTTGGCGGACGCGCTACCGAAGATCGCTGCAAGCGGCAGGTCCGCCTCGAACTGCCCCACGAAGCCGCTCTTGAGCCGGAACGGCAGCCACGATGGGAGAATGGAGCGCTTGAGCGCCAGGTTCTCGAGCTTCAGGCGCTCGGACGAGTTCCAGAGCTTCGCCGACACCTGCACGCTCTCGCTGTCGACATACTCATCGAGGAAGTAGCACACCCACGACTTGAGCGCGCCTTCGAGCATCGCGGCGGCGGCGCGGCGTCCAGGATGCGAGCTATTGTAATAAGACGCCAGTCACGTGACAACGCGACTGGAATTCTCGAAAACCAAAAAAACCAAAAATTTATGCGAAAAGTTCAGTCGCGAAAGTCCATCTGAGTCCAAAGTTCTCAAGTCTGAGAACACGTACAAAGTTGACTTGTAACATCATGCATGTACCTGTCTGCCTACTTACTGTGCTTGCCCTCAGCCAAAACCTTGCTGCTCACAGCCGACGACTGCGCGATGCTGCGACCGCCGACGAGCCGTTGGGTGCGACAGGTCCCGCTGCCGCGGTTGCCATCGTTGCCGCGGACGTGAAGTCGGCGGCGTCGGCGCCGCGCAGATGCCCGCGCGGCTCTGGCGTCAGCACCGACGCACTCATCGCGCTCCATTCACCTGGGCTGTACGATTGGTCGAACTCGAAGCGGACGCGCGCAACGTAGCTCTTGCCGTGGTCGAGCCCGTACAGCAGCGTGACGAGGTCCAGCCGGGTCTCGCTCGACCGCCGCACGCGA
>JAASFJ010000709.1:0-16841 GCA_023333755.1 Globisporangium uncinulatum
CAAACGACATGCCTCTTATCTCGGCCTTCTCGATCTCAGTCAGATGCTTGCCCATTGTCTTGCGCTTTGGGAATGAGTGGCAGTGCCAGTGTGTTCGAGAGAGTGCTACTTGCCCTCCATCAATTCATTATCAAAAATATCGGTCATTTATACTTAGTTTTTGTATACACTTGCTGGTGCATTTGATTTGTCGCGCCAAAGTGTGAGCAAATTTTTGTTGCTCACGTTTTAGAGCGAATTGATCAAATCTGGATATATGGGCGGATTTGCGTTGACTGTGCAAACGCAGTGAAGCAAACCGCTTTAAAATAAGTGCGGTTGCAATTTTTTTGGCGCGGAGTGTACGAGCACGACGTAATGGCTAGAAAAGAAGCGATGACCACCTTCATCCCAATCTTCGAATCCGTCCCCGTCGTCGCAACCATCAATATAGTTAAGAACCATGACGCGCAAGTAGCGACTTTGAGGCGAGCGTGACGGTGATCCAAGCGAATCTTCAAAGCGAGGCGATGGCGAGAGCTTGGGATAATACTTAAACTAGGTCAATTTCACACTGACTTTGAGTCGAAACCGTCAAATCACACTGACTCGCGGTTTAATCCGATCGATTTACAGGCAAAAGCGCACAAATGAAGCACAAACTTGATATTCAACATATCCAATCATCAGCTGCCCACAGAAAGACCTCACGATTGAAATTTGCTGAGATGGAAGCCCGACGCTACAGTGTTGACCGTCGTATCACTGCTACCGTAGAACATAGCATTTCCGGAAGAGCTACAACGAGAACATGTTGTCGTCATACATGAGTTAGTGAGGGGGCGACTGTGATGGAGGTCACACAGCACTTTGTAGACAGCGTTATGTGATAAAGCGGCAGTCGTTTCTTAAGCACAATGCAGTTAGCTAGGCAGCACGCACACTCACATGTCACCGAATGTTCGCTCTGCTAGCTTTTCCACTTTACACCGATTACACACGCACACCAAGCACACCACACACTGGTACGCGGTTGCAATCACTCGATTCACTCTCAGTCATTCAGTACCTCACGGTTGTGATCCCGTTTCCTAGTTATATCGAGTGGCACCGGGACACGCGCGTGCACTGAGTTCACACTGGCAATTCACATACATTATCTGTCTCTAACTCTCTCTCGTACTCTTTGTTACTCTCTCTCTTGGTTCACTCTTCACACACTCTGAATATGAAATACCGCCACGAGCCGCTGCCTCTGGTTACAGGGTGTAATATGGAGGACGAGTCTGGCTTGCACCAGCGAAGTCAGTTTTCGGGCTTTGCGGCGAAGCATCTCCCTGCGAAATGCGCGAAGAGGAGGGTAGGGAGCGATCAGGGAGGATGGGCGTCTGAGCACGGATGAGGCGTTGACGAGAAGACAGCAGGTGCTTGAATTGTTATTCGAGATCTCCAGAAATCTCTGATTTTCCCACCGCTGGTCACTGAGCTCGGCCCAATATTTCCAGATCTCCGTTCCGCGGTCCGGTCCCAGAACCCTGATTCAGACCACCAGCTCGCCAGATCTCCTAATTGTCTGATCTCTGAGATCAGACAAGCTCCGCTCTAGAGCGCCAGATCTATGGTATCCAGATCTCTGGACCTCTGCTCAAGGCTCTCCAGTCCATTCTGGTGCCTGGATAGTGAGTGCCCCAAGGAAGTTCAACTTCAACTTCAAGTAAAAGATGTGCAAGGCACCCAGCGGGGAATGATAAAGGAGAGGATGGGGAATGAGTGGTCAGAATAGCTCGTAGAACTCCCTGGTTCTCAAGGCTTTCAGTCGTGAATTTATCTCGTGGAGCTCAAGTCCAGTGAAGCTTGGCATGCTTGGTTCCCTACGGACACACTCAACTCAACTCCGTGTGGCCCGTGGCACCATGTTAAACCCCAAGCAAAGCGAGATGACAAGAACAACCAAGCAACCACCCCCAGGTCAAGACCGTCAAGACCGTCAAGAAAGACCGACCCCTTCGTGCATGCGGTAGAAGCCTATTATGCCGCGCGCCACCCACCTGTTCGCTCTCCCCACCTTCTTCCCGGAAGAGCTTGACGTCTGGGACCTGAATTGCCGTCGGGAACACAGTGTGAGCAGCGCGGGCGCCAACGTGCGCGCTGAAGATGTGGACAGGAGCACCCCGTTCTCCAGAACGCGATCACTGACGACGTGTGAGAGAGCATCGCGGAACAAACCCGATTCGCTTCTCACAGTCGCAGGAGTGAAGACGCGGCGCCTTCCAATTTCAGTATTTTCCCAGTGAGCTGCGAATGCAGTTTCTATAGAGAGAAAAATCTACGCGTAGTTTCTGCCACATCATCTTGGCCTACACGCGCGAGTCCGGCAGATGCACACCTCGAGCCTCTAGATCCCCCGGTATAGCTGACAGTACGTACGGGTTAGGTGACATGTATCTTGAAGGTCGCAAACACAGGAAACGTTTTCTGCGTTATGAGCGCAATGGCTACCCGGCGGTCGCCCACGCGTGGAGCCACATGCTGCACCCTACCACGCGTACTGGAAGTCCCAGGTCGAGGTGATGGTGCACACGCAGGAATATTATTGGATTGGTCATACAACAGTATCAAGACATGGTACTCTGTATTAATTACACTGGTTACAAAAGGTGAATAGTGCGCACACACTCACGGTTGCTGTGTGAGGCGAGCACAACTCTCCTCAGTTGCTTTGGATTTTTATCTGTAATTAACTCCACTGCGGCACAGCAGCAACTCCGGGTTGAACACTGCGCCGAGCAAGAGCTCCGACGCGATATCGTCGCTCTCCTCGTTCAGGGTGAGCATGTTGTTCTGGTCTATTGCGTGAGTGCTGGGGAGGAGGGACGGCTACCGAACACATCCTCCTGTCCAGCGCCAACTGAGAAACACTAAATGAGACACCGAGTGCCTGCTGCAAGAGGAGAACAGGGAGACGAGTGGAAGCTGTCGTTCGTTCACGCGATCGGATGGCAACGAGGCGAGCGCGATTCAATCGCACGTGAGGCACTGCGGGCGTGTTGACGACTTACAAACGTGTGTGCTCGCCCCGTCCCTACTTGTACACTTGGCTGAAAGCATTGGTCGTTCGCCTTCCTCGCTGTCGCACGCGCCTTAAGACATCGGGATGCGAGTTGCGAGAGGAGACGCGAATAAATAGGGGAAGAAGGTAGTGGGCGGACGTGGGCGCCGCTCACTGCAGCCACACGTGGCGAAGCGCGTCCTGATAGTTGTCACAGAGCATCGCAGCATTCGCACAGCCTCGTTGTCAGTTCTTGCAAAGCAGGATTCTGGGAAAATCAACATACTTCACATTAAAACTGCGCAGGAGGCGGACGCACCTTGGCACTGAGCCGTTTGCGCGGGTTGAGCACGAGGATGCGCTGCACAAGGTCGCGCGCTTCCGGACTCACGTCCGCCCAGTACTTGGACGGGAACGTCAGTCGATACAGCGACGTGATCTTCTGGTTCGGTCGCAATTGGGTCGACGCCGCGAACGGGAGCTGTAGGTCGTCATCACAAGCCGGAAAATGAGCCGTCAGCTCCTCTCACACAACTTTCCTCGTCCCATCACGGAACCACAGCACCACCACCCACGTATATAGCAAGTAAGGTAGTAAGACGTACCCGTCCACAGAGCAGCAAGTAGAGCAGCACGCCGAATGCCCACATGTCGACCGCCGCCGTGTACGGGTGGTGCATCAAAATCTCTGGCGCAAGGTACCCGCCCGTGCCGAGGAACGACGTCGTGGTCGCGTGCTCGCCCGCCAGAAACTTGGCAAAGCCAAAGTCAATGATCTTGACTGTCAGCACCTCTTCACCGTCCTCGCCAGTCACCGGCGCCGCTGCCAACAGCATGTTCTCAGGTTTGAGGTCGCGGTGGACGACGCCGAGCGAGTGTATGTACTGCATGGCTGAGAGCACCGCACGCGCGACCTGCACAGCTTCGCGTTCCGAGAACCGACCACGCTCAACGATCGCGTCAAAGAGCTCGCCGCCGTCGAGCAGCTCCATGATCAGAATCAAGTACGCATCGCTCTCAAACGCTTCTTCGAGCCGTGCAATGTTTGGGTGGTCCACACGCTTGAGCACATCGACTTCCCGCCGCAGTTGGAACGCAATGTCGTGACGCTGGCGCGTCGACAGCGCCAGCCGCCGCTTGTCAATGACTTTGCACGCGAACGCAGCCCCGTCAGCACGGCGCTCGCAGCGGTAGCACGTGGACGTCGTGCCGGAGCCAAGCACCTCTTGCAGGACGTACGTGTCCGGTAGCAGAGCACGGAACGAGTTCGTCGAGCTGCGGCGGAGCATTGGCGACGGACGAGCAGCCGGCGGCGCTGACGCCGGCGTCCCCCCGTCTGCAGCAATTGGGAGCGACGTTGATTGCTGCGTACTGCGGCGCTGCGATGGAGCGCCTCGCCACTGCTGACGGGGGTGGAACGCAAGCCCAGCATTCGCCATGACCATGTCGAGGATGTCGTCGTCCTGCGGCTGTGATTGTTGATACACTAGAGTGGCGGCGCTGGCGGCAGCGTACGCGTCGCCACAGCTCTGCGAGCCTATAAACGAGCCCTCCGACATGGTGGTCGAGTAGGACGACGCCAGCGAGCGCGAGAGCGGCGTGTGCACGTTCGAGCTGAGCTGTTTGAGCTGCTGCATCTGGAGTTCGAGCTGGCGCAGCTGCCGTGCACGGCGCGCGAGAGCAGCGGCGTCCTGCACACGCACGGGAGTGGCGGCTGCGAGCGGCGAGCGACGACGGCCAGTGGAAAGCGTGGAGCCGCCGTCTAGCGCATCATCGGCTGCGAAGCAGCGCTTCACGAGTGCAGCGCCCATGCCTCCCTCCTCGCTTGTCCTCCTCGGTCGCGGCTGAGGGGTCCGCTCGCTGCGTGAGCTGGTGGGCGAGTGGGGAAATGACAGGCGAGCTTGGATCTGGATGTGTGCTGGTTTGTATGCGAGTTTGTATGATTGGGTTACTCACGGAGACAGAGGTTCTGTCCGTAGTGATAAATATGAGGTTACAACTTGGCGACAGGAAAACGTGTCTAAGTATTCGACACTGTATTATGGATTTGAATGCTGCAAGTCGAATGTAAAAGTTTGACATCCGGTGTTTGTCGCACTCAAGTTTCTTTCGAGCCATGCTAACTGCAACAATGACAACGACCCTTTCTGGACTACGCAGTCTTCTTGCTCTTGCAGAGCTTTTGTCGAAAGGTACGTTCACCAAGTCCTATGGTATGTAGTACGAGTAGCTGAGCCAAAGACAGCACGCCCAAGCCCACGCACACCAACCATCCAGAACATCTCCCGCACAACTGAACTCGCTTGATGCCGTCTGTCAAAGTTGCCAAAATGATTGATTTTCTCTCCCACACAAAAACCACATATCGTGTATGATTAGCTAGGTAAAGTCCGATTTAGACGACAAGTCACTAATTGCACAACCCAACTGACAAAACTTGTAACTCTATTACATTCTGCCCATTCGTCGCACTTGATTGGTTCAAAATTAGTGGTAATCTAGCACTACCAAACAAAAGTGCACTTGCCAGCCAGCCAGCCAGTCAGTCGTGAGCCAACCACCATTGCCCACCTTTCGAGCAACCGCACCACGAAGCGCTTCACGTAAGCAGGCAGGCAGACAGATAAGCATGGGGGCGAACAAGAAGAAGGCCAAGTTCATCGCCAAGGGTCACCTGGCGCACAAGCTCAAGCAGCGCAACGAGCGCCGCAAAGTGCAGTCGCAGCGTGAGCGTCGCAAAGGCGGCAAGGGCGGCAGCGCTAACAACGGCGACCGCAAGCCCAAGGCGGGCGCGGCCGCAGTGGATGCCGAGTCCTCGAGCGCCAAGCGCAGCAAAGGCGACACTGACATCATGGACGATATGGACGTTGACGACTTTCTGAACGCCGACTTCCTTGACTCAGACGCTGAGTACGATGACGAATTTGCGGACGACGGCGACGAGCACTCGGACGACGACGACGACACTGGCCGCAGTGCGAAGAGCAAGAGCCGAGCCAGTGGAAAGGACGACGACGACGACGTTATGGACGGCGAGAGTAGCAGCGAGGAGGAGGACGAGGACGCGCTCGATCCACGGTACATGTCGGAGCTCCCGAGCGGCGACACCAACGACGACGACGACGACGACGACGACGACGATGTCGATGACAAACAGCAGGATGGCGACGACGACGACAACGATGAAGCGGCCACGTCGACGCCACTCGAGACGGAGGAAGCCACGACTGCCGGCCGCACGACACTCAGCATGGCGCTGCTCGTGAAGACCGAGAAGGAGGCGTACGAGAAGGCGACGGTCGCGGGTCTGCGTCGCATGATGAAGATTTTTAGCGACGCGTGCCGCTCGAGTGACGCTGCAGACTCGAACAAGGAGGGCGAGATCATGTACGAGATCCAGAGCAGCACTGTGTACAACCGGCTGATGCTCAGTGTGTTCCGCAAGTCCCACGTGGTGTTCGCGCGTCTCGTAGGAGCAGACGCGGACGCAGCCGCCAAGAAGGACGAGGCGGACGAGAACGACACGAATGAGCCGCCCACGAAGGTGAAAGTCGACGAGCGCAAGTGGAAGAAGTACGCGCTGCTGCTGCGGCGCTTCTTCAGCTGCGTCTGCTACCTCCTCGAACAGACCACCGGTCAAGACGTGCAGCTATTTGTGCTCCGCGAGCTCACCCACTACGTGCCGTTCGTCGCGCCGTGTCCCAAGACCGCGCGTCGGCTGCTCAAAGCGCTGCTCAAGCTCTGGGCCAAGTCGCTGAACACGAGCGTGTGTATGCTCGCGTTCGTGCGCATCCGGGACCTCGCGCTCCAGCTGCCGTTCCCGTTCCTCGAGCTCGCGCTCAAAGGCATCTACATCACGTACATGCGCAACACCAAGTTCACGAACGAAGCGACGCTGCCGCACCACGTGCTGCTCGGGAACTGCGTCGTCGAGCTCTACGGCATCGACCTCGCGAGCGCGTACCAGCACGCGTTCATCTACATCCGGCAGCTCGCGCTCGCGTTGCGCAAGACGATCACGTCGCCGAGCCCCGAGACGTTCCAGAGTGTGCTCAACTGGCAGTTTTTCAACCAGCTCCGTGTCTGGACAGCTGTCGTGTGCGCGTACCCAGGCGAAACGCAGCTGCGTGCGCTCGTGTACCCACTCGCGCAGCTGCTCTTTGCGCTGGTCCGGCTCTCATCAACTGTCCGTTTCGCTCCACTCCGCTTCCACTGCGTCAAGCTCCTGCAGCAACTCGCGTTCGCGACCGACGCGTTCGTACCGACAAGCCCCGTGCTGCTCGAAGTGCTTGCGATGCCGCCGTTCAGCACATCGTACCGTGGCGGGAAGGCCGGAAAGGCCGGGCACTCGAAGAAAGAGCTCAAGAGCCAGGGCGAGATCGACTTGGCGCTCTGTGTGAAGCTCGCCAAGTCGAGCGTCGAGAGCAAGCGCGTGCACGACCTCGTCGTCGCGCGGCTCTTTGAGCTCCTCCAGCGCGAGTGCGACGTGTACAAGTTCCACGTCGGCTTCCCTGAGTTCGCCGTGCCGCTGTTGCTCACGCTCGGCAAGTTTGTCGAAACGTGCCGGATCCCCAAGTGGGCTGCGCTCGCACGCGGTGTCGCCGACAGCCTCAAGAAGCGCTCGGACTGGATCCGCGCGAAGCGGAGTACGCTGGACGCAGCGCCGAAGGACGTGGAGCTCCTGGACGCGTTCCTCAAGACAGAGCGGGAGAGTGCGGTGCAAAAGGCTTTTGCGTCTGACGTTGCGGAGCTCAAGAAGACGCTCGCGACGACGACGACGGCGCATGGGACGCACGCGAACGAGAAGGACGACGGTGGCAGCGACAGTGACAGCGACGGTGACGACAGCGGCGAAAGGAAACAGCCAGGAGAGGCGCCAGCAGTCAAGATTGGCAAGAAGAAGCAGCGCAAGCTCGACGCGATCGCTGGTCGCCGCGCGCGAAAGAGCGGCGGCGAAGACGTGGACGAAGAGACGTTCGCCAAGGTGAAGCAGATGTCGCTGCACGAGTTCAAGCAGTCGGTCGCGGCGGTGGATGACGAGGACCAGGTCGAGGACTTTGCCTTCTCGGATGACGACGAGTAGCGGATGAAAGTGTGAATGCGCGCAGGCAATAGAGTCGGAATGGCAACACACACACTCTTGTTTTTCCATATCCTGTCTTCCGTATTTCCATTCCATAGAGCAGTTGGTGGTGGTGGAAGAGGGAAGGAAGATTGGGTGTGTTGTGCTCTACTGGAACTGCCTGTCGAATGACAAGTTGAACGTGTGGGGGAAGGGAAGCGTGTGTGATGATGCTAAGTAGGAGACGCCCAAAGAAACCCGTGGCCTCAGTACAAACTCGTCTTCTTCATGATGCGCAGGAACTCGTCCTCGTTGATCTCACCGTCGCCGTCGCGATCGGCCTCGTCGATCATCTCCTGGAGCTCCTCGTCCGTCATGTTCTCCCCGAGCTCTTTCGCCACGCGCTTGAGGTTGCGGAATGAGATCTTTCCGGTCTCGTCGTCGTCAAAGAGCCGGAATGCCTTGAGGATCTCCTCCCGCGAGTCCTTCTCGCTCATCTTACTCGTCATCATCTCAAGGAACTCGGTGAAGTCGATCGTACCGGAGCCGTCCTTGTCAATGTCTGAGATCATCTTTTTGATCTCCTCCTTCTTCGGCTCGAAGCCAAGTGCGCGCATAGCGACTTTGAGCTCCTTGGCGTCGATGGTCCCGGAGCCGTCAGTGTCGAAGAGGTCGAACGCCTCACGGATTTCCTGCTTCTGCTCCTCAGTGAGCTCGAATTTTTTGCTCTTGCCGGCGTTGCCTTTGGCCTTTGCGCCGCCACGGGATGCGTACGCGGACGACATGGCGGGTGCTGTCGTGTGTGTGTTGTGTGGAGTGGGAGAGCGAGAGGAGGGCGAATGCGCGAATGAATCGGCGGCGGTTCTGGTTGAAGCGCGTTCTCACAGAATACGGCGGCGGCTCGCGGCAAAAGGTCGCTTGGCGAGTGGAGTTCGTTTTTCCTTTTCAAAATTTTGGAAAAAATACAAACATCGGAATGGTGTTTCTTGAGAAAGTATCGAACTTACTTGACAATATACAGTGGTGTTTTCGATTCTCGTTGGAGTCGGTTCGGTCAGAGTTTTATATTGTCAGTAATGAAGGACATTTACTTTAGCAATTGTGAATACCGAATGCATCGGATACTTTCATTATATTTGTTTTCACAATTTTTCATGCAGCTTCTTCTGTTTGCAAATATAAAGAATAAAAAGCTTATTAAGTTTCCGATCTCTCCTCCCCTCCTGACGCACTCTTTGCACTGCTGGCCTGCTTGTTTGCTTCCTTCCACCTTTGAGCGAGCGACCAAGCGACCAGAGCAACACCGAGCGCACGACATCGTGGCGCCGCTCGCCTTCATCGCTTGTCGCACGCCGTCGCCACCGCTGCATTTCCCATTATTTTTTCCACACCCCGCGATGAGCATTAGTGTGAGTCGCGAGTCCATCTCGAAGCTCATGACGGAGCTCGTGGACACGTTCCCAATCGAGTCCGAGGGCCGGTCGTCCATCTCGGACTTTGGCAAGCTGCTCTTCACTGAGGGCCAAGGCGGCACTGTGACCAAACCAATGGCGGGAGCGACAGCCGACAGCGGCTCTGGACGCACCCTGCCGCCCTCGGATGAGGACGAGCACGACAATGAGAACGACAATGAGAATGACGACGACGATGATGACGACGATGACGACGAAGAGGAGGACGAGGAAGACGAGGAGCAGAGCGCTCTGGAAGACGCCAAGATCGCTGGGTGCGTTCACGTGTGTGCCTGTACTGATTTGGACGGCGGAATGAATGTATGGACGAGTGAGCGAGTGCTCACAAGCGCATGTGTGTGGTCAGAGCGCCGACTGGCATGAGTGCTGCTCCAGGCGGCCAGAAGCGCGTGTTCACGGAGATCAAGGGCGTGCCGCGACAGAAGCAGCCGGATGTGCAGTGCGTCGTGGCTGAGAACGGCAAGATCTCGCTCTCCCAGACGTCGGTGCGCAAGATCATGAAGTCGAAGGACAAGGCCGTACCGAAGCGCTGGACGCAGGACGAAGACGACCGCCTGCGCGAAGCCGTCGGCCGCCACGGCGAGCGCAACTGGAAGTCGATTGCAGAGGAAGTGCCGGGTCGGAACCACACGCAGTGCCTGCAGCGGTGGACCAAAGTGCTCGCGCCTGGGCTCGTGAAGGGCCACTGGCGCCCCGACGAAGACGAGCTGCTCAAAGAGCTCGTGGCTGAGGGCCGCAAGAACTGGGGACAGGTCGCTACGCGCATCCCAGGCCGCACGTCGAAGCAGTGCCGCGAGCGCTGGTACAACCACCTGGACCCGAGCATTGTGCGCGGGTGCGTAGAGTGGTTATTGGGCTCTGTATCTGGCTGGCTGGCTACTTTGGTAAACACTGACAGTGGCTGTTGTCTGTCCTATAGAGAGTACACGGCAGAAGAGGACCGGATCATCCTCGAAGCGCAGTCCCGACTCGGGAACCGCTGGTCTGCGATCGCTGCGATGCTCCCTGGACGCACCGAGGACGCTGTGAAGATCCGCTGGAAGTCGCTCTGTCGCGTGCGCAAGGGCCAAGGCGCGCGTCGCACAGCGCAGGGCGGCGACAAAGGCCGCGGGTCGACACCGAGAACAGGCGGCGGCATGATGCTGGCGCCGCCCCACCACCACCACATGCTGCACCAGCAGATGCACGCGCAGCAGATGCACGCAGGCGGCGGTGGCTCGTTCAGCGGCGGCCCGATCGTCAAGAGCGAGGAGCTCAGTGCGTTCCCGACCGCGTCCATACACTCGCAGCAGCACATGAGCCACTTGCAGTACGCGAACGCCATGAACGCCCAGCAACAGCAACAGCAACAACAGCAGCAGCAGATGAGCATGGGCGGTGGCGGGTACCACGTCATGAGCTCGTCGCAGCCCACGATGGTGTACGCGTCCGACATGACCACGGTGTACGACCCCAGTACGGGTCAGTACCGCAAGCAGCCGACAATGACAGCCGTGCACGCGAGCTACGGGCTGCCATCGACGATCCCCGTGACTGGGGGCGACGCCTACAGCCTCGACCGCCGCGCGAACGTCGTGACGCTCTCGACACCGACGCAGGGCTATCGGAGCGGCCCAGTTGCGGTCACAGGCTACACGACAGCGCCGACGACGACGTATGCGACCGACATGGACGGCAACCTGTACGCAGCGAGTGCTACGAGCGGTGGCTACGTCATGACGCCCGTGTACTCCTCGCAGCAGCAGCAGCAGATGCTGAGTGCGTCCTACGGCTACAGCACGGCACCGAGTTCGGTGAGTGGGATGGGAAGCGTCGCCAGTGCGTTCGCGCAGCAACAACAACAGCAGCATTCGTACCAACAGCACCACCAACAGCAGTATAGACAGGAGCAGGAGCAGCCGTCGCGACAGGAGCAGCAACAGCTCCGGCCGCAGATCGAGAGCTCGCAGTCTGTTCCTACCGCTGTCCCATCGTCCGACGCACCGAGCGGCACGTCGCCGACCAAAACCGCTGCGTCGTTCAACCCTGCGGCTATGTTTGCGCAAGCCCAGCAAGCCAAGCAGCACCAGCAGCAGCAGCCGTCGGCCGTTCCATCACCGAGCAGCCACGGCAGCGCGAAACCTGCCGCGATCAACCCTGTGGCGGCGTTTATGCAGCAACAGAAAGCGAACGCGGGCGGCGCTTCCACCACCCGGCCACCGTTCAACCCGGCTGCAGCGTTCGCGCAACGCTTTCAAGCGGGCAAACCCCCGATGCCAGCGCCGTCTGCTGGCGGCAAAAGCCGTGACGAGCTGGACGACGAGGACGAGGACACGGAGAACGGCGACAAGAATGGCGGCGGCGGTGGCGCGGAGCCGTCGCTGAAGAAAGTGAAGCCTCGGCTGAGCATCGATGCGGCACGTGCGTCAGCGGCTCGGCGAATGCGCTCATCGGGCAGCGGTGGGGCTGCGCTTTCAGGCCGTGGCTCGCTGGACGTGTTCCTGAACGAGATCGGCGACGTTGGCCGGCTCTCGGACCTCAAGATGGACGAGTTCCAGACGCTGGACGAGCTGTGGCGCGTGTCGGACGACATGAACCGGCTGTCGTTATGAGTGATTACGACAGGCAGGTGCACTGCTGCGTGGGAGCTCCGAAATGATCATTCGAATGGACCCCTTGTAGTAAGTTAGACGAACTGGCACGTAGCGATGGGATGGGAGGGCGGTGAGAGTTGGTGCGACGTGTGTGACGAAGGCGCCTCAAGTGAAGAGCACTACGCATACACTGCTGTACTAACTCACTTGCGAAGGCTCCGAGTCGACTCGCTCTTGGCGTGACGACCTTGTCCTTCCTTCAGTAATGGAGCGTCCGACACGACGACAGCACCACCGAACATGTCACTGCGTTGTGCTCTTACACTGGCCAGACGATCGTGTATCCGTACGTGAGTGTCGTGACTGGCGACGCCAGAGTGGTGCCGCTGGCTCAGAGCGACGCGGCAGCAGCGAGAGCGATGACACTGGTCATGGCGACGGCAGTCGCAGCACTGCTTGGAGAGCTGGTGGTGCTTCTAACATAACGAGAGCGCTGGTGTGGTTTACACTGGCACGTACGTGGTGGTTGTTGAAGTGGTTTTTCAAGAATCGTCCACCGTAACATGGGATAATGAATCCAAGAGCAGGCTCAACCAGTTCCAAGTGCGATTCCATCCGACAGGCACGCAACGGCGCACAGGCTCTCCGAGTTTGTATGTGGAGACACATTCCCAGCCGTGTTGTAGCATCACTGAAGATTAGAGACTGATGACGACTGAGCCATTGGTGCTCCTGAGACTGGTGTCGGCTCGCGAGGTGAAGCGACGCTGACGATTCAACAGTCCCTCTTGGACAACAATAACGGCAATCGACAGCAACAACGACAACTGCGACGTCCACAATGGACCTCGAGACCTGTGAGCAGCTGCGGCGCGAGAGCGAGGAGCTGTGCTTCCTGCAGCAGCTGCGGCCGGCGCGCGAGAAGGCGCTGGCGGCGCTCAAGGCGGCCACGACGCTGTTCGGCAAGAACTCACTCCGACTCGCACCATTCTACCTAGCGCTCGCAGACGTGGCATTGCGCGAGCACCAGCTACCGCAAGCCGAAGAGCTGCTCGCGCTCGTCAACTGGCTGCTCGTGCGCTCCCGTGGTGGTGGCGCCGATGGTGCGACTGCAGCTGCTGTTGCGAGTGGAATTGGTGGTGGCAGCAGCCGAAGCTCGCTGGAGCCACCGCTGTTTGAAGCTGAGCGCGCGATGCCTGAAGAAGCCATGAACCTGCTCGTCATCCGCATGAACAAACTCTACAGTGTGCTGCTGCTAGAGCAGGAGGCGTTCCCAGAGGCGCTTCAGCGGGCGGTGCACGGTGCGTACCACTGTGCGCTGCTCTTCGGCCCCGAGCACTTGTACACGTCCGAACTCTACTTCTGCCTCGGCGCGGTCTTCAGCCGCATGCAGCAGACGCAGGCAGCGTCGGTTTCGACAGTCACAGGAACCACTGGAGGGTCCGCTCAGCTGCAGAGGCAGCAGCGCGACAGTGAGAGCGCGCTCAACATGTTCGACAAGGTCGTGGACATATGGTACCGCTTCCTGACCAACCCGCCGGAAGAGACGGCCGCGTGGATGCTCGAACACCAGCGCCTGCGCGTGTACGAAGCCAGTCGCATGCTGCACTCGATTGCCCAGACGCGGAGCACCGCACTCGGCGCGTCCCACATCGCCACGGGCGAGGCGCTCTACACGCAGGGGCTCGTGAATCTCTTCCTTGGCGACCACAAGCAAGCCAAAGGCTTCGTACAGCGTGCGCTCGCCATCTACAGCGACAACCTGGTGCGTCTCTCGTGCTGTGTAAGAGTGTTGCTTGTTGGGGGGACGGGCGAGTGGGGAAGGAAGACGAGTGCGACCACATGTGGTTCTCTGCTCATGCGAGTGAAGTGCTGGTTTGTATTGCTGCCAACTTGGCTCAGGGACCAGACCACCCGTCCACCGTGGACGTCCGCAACGTACTCCAGCAGCTCCACGACGCCGGCGTGTGACAGAGAAGCCAAGCGTCCGCCCTGAGGGTGGCTTGGCTAGTTGGGTCGAACCTGGTGCGAGGCCAGAGCTGCTGCTGCAGACTGATAAAGGTGGGGAGTACTGTAGTGGTGATGGCAACTCTACCAATCTTCTCTAGCTATTGCTGCTGCTGCTGCTTGAGCTTGTCGCGAACGTACGTCATCGTCGTGATCTCACGCTCGCTCGGCACGAGCTCTTCGAACGGGTCCGGACTCGTGAAGAACAGGTCGCCGTACTGTTCCTATACGAAACCCGACACACAAGAGCACAGAGCACAACGCAGAGCCATCGACCCACCCACCAACATCCGTCGTCAGCACCCCCACAGCTTCAAGTCTCAAGTTTCAAGTCTCATACGCCATACACACACGCCACCCAATGCCCGCACCTGCGCCATCCACAGCTTCCACGCGTGCAGCAGAATCCGCTTCGTGTCGTCGCTCTCGCCGCCGTACGTGACGTCGCCGACAATCGGGAACCCATTGTGCGCCATGTGCAGTCGTAGCTGGTGGCGGCGGCCTGTGAGCGGACGCAACAGCACCTTCGTCACGCGCTCGGCCGCGCCGTTGACCTCCAGCGTGCCGTGGCCGAGGACGAACGCGAGCGTGGACGACGCCTTCCCAGCGTGTTGTGCATCGCCAATCTGCATGCGGGAGCCCTCGCCGCTTATCTCGGCGATGCGCTCTTCAAACACGTACGCCACTGGCTCGGACTCTGGCGCTGGTACTGGTGTTGGTGCTTCATCCGCCTCACTCATCTCAATGGTGTCGTACTTGCGCTTCTTGCGACCAACTCGCGCTCGTGGTCGAGGAACGCCATGAGTTCAGCCACGAACCGCTCCTTGTCGCGCGCTCCCTGCTGCTTGAACGGCTCCGGCTGTGCGCGTGGGAGGTCGCGTCACTTGAGCGCCACGTACGCTTGCTCGTCCGCAGTGAGAGGTTCATTCTGTGCCGCTCGGTCGCGCATGAGCCGCGTCTTGTGCATGTGGAAGAGCGACGGCCCGTGCTGCACGCCACGCGGGTACGTTGGGGCCCGCTGGTGGGTCTGCGGGCCGTTCTGCTGTCCTTTGAGGCGCTCAAACTCCTCCGTGTCGCGGATGAACCACCCGAGCTTTGAGAGCGTGCAGCTCTTCCCACGAGGCGGTGGTTGTGGTGGTTTTTGGAGCGGTGTTGGTGAGGAAGACGTCAATGCGACGAGGGACGCAAAGTGGTCTGCAGGCTGGAACGGCAGGTGGCCACGCGCGATTGTCAGGTACTCTTTCTGCACCGGCTTCTCACGGAACAGGCGACACGCAAGCGCAGTGGCACTGTACGTAAAACAAGCGTACGTGGAAGTATGTGTAAGTGGATGAATGAATGGGTGAATGGGTATCAGCCACAGCCAGTGAGCAACACATGACATCACAGTCTCAGCCTTGTGGTACAAGTGCAGTGCAGTCGAACACCACGCAACTCCACGCACGTCAGGACTAACGTACTCGCGCACGACGCCGACGCAGAGCAGCCCCGACGTCGCGAAGTCGAGCTGGTGGATCCAGCGGAACTTGGGCACGTCTGGGAAGTCGCGCTTAAGCTGCAGAGAACGGAGGAGGAAGGTGGGTTGGGTTGGGTTCCAGAGTATCGTGGATGGGGGTGGTCCGCAGAGCAAGCGAAGTGCGCATTCCGCCTCTGTCACGCACGCGTACAGTGGCTAGCACACCACACAATACACACCACGCAACACACAACACACACATGAACGTGACATGGGACGTACCGCTTTCTCGATTGTAGCCTCAAAGTCGCCGTGCAGCCGCTTGTCTGGGCCCTTGTTGAGCACGAGGAAGTGCTCGTCTCTCGACACCACACGCAGGGGCCACCGCGCCACTCGACCAAGTCCGTTGTCGCATTTGCACCTGTAATGTGTGACCCCGGTGGCGCGACACATGACAGATGGTGCTGGTGGCGCCGCGCTTTGTCCGGCGTGACGCAATCACCACCACCAGCACTAGCAGCAGCTACGCCGGCATTGAGCGCAGTAGCAGCAGCGACCGTGGCGACGATGTCGGTGGCAGCAGAAGGAGATGAAGGGACAGCAGTACTCATGTGTCGGCGGTGACGACGGACGAGGAGGAGGCAGCGAAGTTCGTGTGCGTGCACTGAGTGGCGAAAGCCAAGTGCCAATCATAGCGCCAACTGAAAGTTGTAACAAAGGCTTCGGTTTGTCAGACGAACTTTGTCCACAGTTTCAAACGAAGTGGATTTTAGACAGGTAGGTTACTCCACTTTGTAGTTGCAAAACCTGTCTTTTCAATGTTGGCACTTGTCCAATATTACACCATTTCTCGACAAGTTGTCAGCTCCACAACATCGGAGTGCACCAAGTTGGTGAAAGCGGTACGTCCCATGTCACGTTCATGTGTGTGTTGTGTGTTGTGTGGTGTGTATTGTGTGGTGTGCTAGCCACTGTACGCGTGCGTGACAGAGGCGGAATGCGCACTTCGCTTGCTCTGCGGACCACCCCCACACAACGGGTTCCCGATTGTCGGCGACGTCACGTACGGCGACTGTACTACGTATGTACATAACTGTTTGACACTCGTGAATAATCCACCACACAAACACAGAAGCAGAGGTGGGCTACAACTACAAGCAACCGCATGACTGCTACAGCGCGCAGATGTTTGATATCTTACAGTGGTTTTTGCCCAGCAACGTAGTAGTAACCAGATAGCCTG
>JAASFJ010000710.1:0-16829 GCA_023333755.1 Globisporangium uncinulatum
AACGCCACGCCAGGCCGTGTTTGTACGGACGCTACTGGACGCAAAGATGGAGTTCTGCGGCGACGGCGGCCCGAGCCGTCTGCTCGGCAACTGGAAAGCGTTCTCGCTCTACCACTCGTCGCTCCGGTACACACTGGAGCATCTCCACGTTGTGGTGCTCCAGGCACCGACAGCTGTTGTGACTGCAGACGCCGTGCTCCACGTGCGGCTGACGCGCGCGACTGTCGAGCACATGTTCCCCCATGTGCTCTGGAACGCTGCACTCGTCCAGCGGCTCGTGGGACGGGACGTCACGTACCACGTACACAATGTGTTTTACTTTGGTGCGAGTGGCAAAGTCGTGCGGTACGAGTCGCACGTGGACTTTCTTGGAGCGTTCATCGCAGCGCTTGGCAGCGTAAGGGACGCTGTTGAGCTTGCGGGTCCGATCTCGGAGCGCCAACAGCGCGAACAGTTTGCAGACAGGCGAAGCAAGCAGGACAGTAGCGGTGGTGGCGAGGGCACTGCGACTGACCGAAGCAGCAGCAGCAGCAGCACGCTCCTCGACGACTTGGACGAGGATCCAGACGCCACCAAGTGAGTGCGCTGGCGAGCGAGATCGTGTAGAGCACTAAAGCGTCGTTTAATGGAAGTGCACTTCTTCCACGTCCACATCGAAGGTGGCGTTATGTGCCGGTTTCAATACCGGAATACCGGTAAATAGCAAGCATCAAGTTTCCGATATCAAATGTCACTATTAGTCATTATTTCGAATCTGGATCAGTGTCGCTCGGCAATGGACTGCGGGTTTGGCAGGCAAGGAAGCGGTCGACCGAATTCGCTTCGCTCTCATCGTCGCCTCGCCCACGACTGGGCTCACGCGCATCCACTCGGGAAGCTGAACGGCCTGGGATGGCAGCGCGATCAGCAAAACCCGACGCATCAGGCAGTGCGCGCCTCAAGAAGGAGCGGCGCAACGAGCGCGACCGCCAGCGCAGCTTCCTCAAGCGCGTACGAGCCGTTCACACATACTCTCATTTCTCTCTCTCTCAGCTTACTGACGCACCCAATCCCCGCCTCACCGCCCACAGGAGTCACTAAACGAGATGCGGACGCTCGTCGAGGAGCTCGAAGCCGCAAAGCGCCAACTGCTGGCAGAAACAACCGCCGCGACACCACCACCACCACCACAGTCACGCGTGCGATTCGACAAGGAAAACACAGGTGCAGCTACGAATTCACCACCGCGACATACCAAGTCACTGCCAGTGTCGCTGTCGCCGTCGAAACCCGCACGCGCCGACTTTGTGGCGCTCACTGAGCAGCTCGAACGCCTCCGGCTCGAGCACGCCGCACTCGTCCAAGAACTCCGCGAGCGCGACCTCTTTCCCAGTGCATTGCAGCACCTACTCGTCGGCATTCGTTCGAGCCACGCACTGACGCTCACTCATGACGCTGTGCAGTCGGCCGTCGCAGCTGCGCTCGAGCAGTGCCGCGCAGCTCGCGTCGCGTACGAAGCGAAGCGGCAGCTGCTTGTGAGTGATGGTCGTTGTTTTGGCTGGACGGACTTTCGTGTCCGCACTGGTCGAACAATCGCGTTTGCAGTGCAGAAACAGTTTAAAAACACCCGCGCAGCCGCGCTCCGAGATTCAGTGTGGGACTTTGCGACCGACAGTACGCGCATTGCACGACTCTTGCCGCCAGGGCTCACGTGCGACTTGCGGCTCGTGCAACGCGTGTCGTCGAATGTGCTTGTCGTGGACCGGTGCACGTACGCGACACCGGGAACGTTCGCACTGCGGACGCTGTTGCTAGTGTTTCGCGTCCGCGACGACGTGGACGGCAGCGAAGTGCTCGTGATGAAGACGCTGGACGCGCCGTTGGTCCAAGCGCTACTGGCGCCCCACGAGCTCTGGTGCGACGTTTTCTACTGGATGCGCTTCCAAGACGCGGAGGACGAAGAGGACGGGACGCTGAGCGAGTTTGGCGGCGAGCTCTCGTACGTGCGCGAGGATATTGCGAGCGCGTGGGTCGCAGAGCTGCTCTTCCTCGCCGTGCGCTGGGAGACGCTCGCAGTCCGGCCAGTGCTGCTCACAGCAGCGTAGTTGGTGTGGAATGTACCCAAGTGCCAGTAGTAAGCTGCACATTGTATGCTTAAAGTCGAATATCCATGGTAATGACACGGAACTTTATCAAAAAGGGCCACAAACCAGTCAGTTTTTATCAAAAGGGCCACAAACGTTTTGATTGGAAGAAAAAATGTACGGTACAGCGTACAATTGCATCAACACAAGAGGATCTCCACATAGAAAATATATCATGACAGTGAGAACAGCGATACATCTTGGGTAAGTAAGACACAGCCTCCAAAGTAAGGCAAACTAGACAAGAATCACTGAGCGCACAGAACACCAACACAAACTATCTCCGTACTCCTTCGAATAGACACACGAGCACACCCGTGTAACCTGGAAGCGTATTGGGGCAAGACACAACTCCCGAGTTAGATAGAATGCTCGAAGCTCGTCGCACCCAGAACGCAATCGCAATCTACTTCTGTACTCCTAGAAATAGCCAGCCAAATGTACACACACGAACACCCTGAACCACGACGCTGGTTCCCACACTCTGCTGCTGCACTTGTTTACTTGTCGGCAAGTTCGAGAGTGAGCTTGCTCGTGCGGCTGCTGTGCCACAGTGTACCCATCCGCTCAGACTTATAGCCTCTCACCAGATCCTGAGAGACATTGCCATCTGATGTCACAGCACAGGGGTTACACCTCCTCCCACCACCGAAATCGCCCTCGATTTCTGCAGCGAGACATCCGCGGTGCAGTAGCCATGATCGCTGACACACGTCGCCACAGCCACCACTGCCGCCATCAGCACGCTCGTGTGTCGCATTGGTCGCCGTTGCGGGCTTCTTGCAGCACGACCATGCTACTGCGATCCTTGCCTCTCGGCCGGCGCCGCAATACTCTCTTACCGTCACGGTCCTTGCCTCGCCACAGGCACCGCGGCCTCCGCGTTCCGGCACAGCCCCTCGTCACCGCAGGCGCCGCACCACTCAGTCGTTTTCAGCGTCAACTCGACTCTGCTCACATCGGGGTCGCCACGCGCACTCACCAGCGCCACAGCGTCAACCCGACTCCGCATTACCGAGGCCGCCACGTATACCACTCCAGCACCGGTACCAGACGTCACTGCGTCGACCGATGCCGCGAACCTCGCCGTTTGCCTTCCCAGCGTCCTGCAGACTCCAAAGATCCCAGTCTCTGACTTAATGCTCGTCACCACGCGGCGTTGGCATCGCCAGGCCGACCACGGACTCGCACACTCGAGATCCCTCGCCTCCAGTGCTCTCTACCACAGAGCCGGTCACCACGAGACGCTGGCTTCAGCGAGGTCGACCACGGACACGACATGCCCCAAGAGGATCCACCGTAGCACCAGCCACCATGTGGAGCAGCAATCTGCCGCCCCGACCACGGACTGGCGCGCCGTGAGGTGTTCGTTTAGTTCTGCTCCACGCTCTCTCTTCACTCTTCACGCTCCTGGGTCCCTCTTCTACAGAGCTCCTCGAACGTCTTGCGTTTGGACCGCGTCGGAGTGTCGCCTTCCGAGCGGTCCGAGTCTTCGGTCTTACTTGATAACACGCGTAGCTGCTTCGGTCGACCTGCACGCAGCTCCGATCCGTCGTTTGCGACTCACACCCACCGCGAGCACCCCGCTTCGTTGAGCGTATCAGGGGCCGCACCGACGAGTGCGCACCCGCCACCGCGTCGATACCTTCGACGAAGGCTGTCACAAAGTAGCTATGCTCTATCGACGGGCCTATGCCGAGCTTGCGAAGCTCGTTTGCGTATTGCGCATACAACTCGGCCGACGTCTTGACGCGGTTCATGGTGATCCAGAACCACTCGGCTGCCTGCCCTTCGAGCAGCGTCGACACGTGTGCATACAAAGAACGAGTCGACCACTTCTGACCCTGGATCGCTTTGTCCGCGTCCACGCACCCTTGTACTTCTTGGAGCCACGTGTCGAAGTTGTCGGTCTCACTATTAAACCGACGTACTAGAATGTTTTGAAAGCTCCAAACTCTTTTCATGCTCGAGGTTGCTATGGAGATCCGCCTGCGTCACGGAGCCTGCCGACGCGACGCAGTTCCCGTCTCTCGCCACCGTCGGCGACATCAAAGAAGATAAAGCCACGGTCGGTGCTCGTGAAGCTGGCGTGCTCACTCCAGCAACTGCTCCTGCTGCAGCTAATGCGCTCCACGCACTTGAACCCCCTGACAACGTCGACTGTCCTGTCGTCGTCGCCGACCCGCGTTGCTGCACATGCTCGATGCCAGCGCCACTGCCACATCGTACGTCGTGTACTCACTCACGAGATGTCTCGCCATCTCGTCGCGATGGTTTTTCCGCGTCAAGAAGGTCCACGTCATCGACACGTGGACGATCTGACACTCCCCATATCCTTCTTAAACATGATGTTGTTGCCGTGCCCAGCCCCTCTCTCGATCACGACAGGCCCTTGCCACATGTGCTCTAACATGGCCTTGCTGCTGTCACGAGTGTGCTGTGGGACGAGACGGTATGAACAGCGCTCGTTGTCTGTTTCATGAAATGTCGGCGAGCTGTCCCATTAGCTAGCCAATTAGCGCTGTGGATGGCAGCGTCTATATTTAACATAATGACATTTCCTATCATGGGGCGTCATGACAGTTCTCTTTGATCATGGCGTCTGCACAGCTCGACTTTCTCCAACTTCATGGGCGCGACAACGTGAAGCTACACGCCAGCTTCGCTACTTTGAAGGGCACAACAGCGTTCTTTAAGGACTACGCATTCAACAGGAGTGTGTCCATACATCGGGTCTCTTCCAATGACAACCTCAAGAAATGGGAGTGCAAAGGAGAAGGTTGCGATTAGTTCGTGTGTCTCTCGCTGAAGAGGTCTGAGCGAAGCGACGGAAAAGCGTTTGGCATCCATCACAAGCACTGGTACATCAGCAAGATGAATCTCTCCCACGTCGACACATGCGACAGCAATCGGGACACCGGCGAGCGTCAAAATCCAACAACTTGCCGGCTTTCACAGCGCAATTCTTCCCGAGCATGATGCATCGCGGGCTTGTGTCGCCCATTCTGTTCGTGTTCTGCATGGGGTCAACGTCGACCAGAAAGAAGTAACCGTGTATCGTGCAATTCGTTCAGGAATAGAAGGTGACAAGAACACGTCTTCTACGAGCTGGTCCACCCTGCCAAACTTCATTCGCGCACTCTCTGCTAAAATCCGGGGCTCGAGAGCTTGCCTGCAGCTCGACACCTTCGGTCGATTTTCCGCGCCTTTGTCCAACTTGGAGTTGCTGTCCAACTGCAGAACGAGCTGCTACCTGTACTCGAAGTCGACGGAACGCACATGGCAACACCCGGCTACAACAGCGTCTGTCTAGCGCTCATCGGTAAGGACGGCGAGCGAAAGAACGTCCCGTTCGCAGTGGCGTTTTTGCACAAGGAGACAAAAGTCAACTTCTTCTGTTTTTTGCCAACTATGCAGTAGGTCGAATGCGCTTCGCAAACAAAGCGGTCTTTTCCGATCATGGTACTCAACTTGGTGCACAACGTGACTTGGCGTTGCAAGGTGTTGAGCTCAACCTGAAGTTATGCAGCTTTCACATCCTCATGAACATCATTGCGCGGTTTCGAGCTGGTGACTCAAACATCGAGTAAGTCCGACCTCTTCTCTTTCGACCACAAGCCTTGATCTCCCGGGTCGAATTCGAGAATGCGCTCTTGGACATCGACGTTGCCTTCGCGACTCCAACAGCGGTCTAATCTCGTGGCGGACACGGCAATTCTACACTGCAAATTGTGTCTGATTATCTCCGTCGACTACATCCAACGAGTTGGACAGTGTTCGGAAACCTCGCGCTGATAGCCGGCGAGAAGAGCTACCTTTCGACCAACTGGTCGGACGGCTCAGCATTTGGTGCTCCGCTCCCGCTATGTGGAGGTCGGACAACAAGTGGTGTCGAGGGAGAAAGCAACGCACTCGTATGGACCCAGGCAAGGAACGCGTCAGTGCAGGAATGAATGGTGAAGTTCAAGGAGCGGTTCGCAGGTTTAAAGTTTATGCGGTTTGAGGCGGCTCGCAAGTGGAGTGAAGCAAACTGCAACCTCACGGCACGGACAAAAGCCCTCTAAGACGTCGAGCTTGGTGCCGCGTCATCTCTGGCTGTAACCGTTCTCGGATCAACGCGCTACAGAGTGAATGGTACTTCGTCAAGCCACTCATTGAGCGCAGCCAATCCTGAAGCGGCAGAGAGTTTCGAGGTCGACTTGGTGGAGCACTCCTGCACTCGTTGCTTTCAGCGTGAGCACCATGGTGTTCCATGCAGGCACTTGCTGGTGGTGCTGTTCGCGACGCGGACGTCGAAGCAATCTGTCTCGACACCGAACGCAGAGCGAGGGAATTCTCATGGTGGCGCCACCACTGTGGAGGAGCTTTTCCATCCAGCGTATCGAGTTGGAGCCGTTTGAAGTCCGTTCAAGATGTGTCTGTCTCGATCTCGCTGCCATTCGAAGTTATGCCATCGACCGAGCTACTCGCACCACCCCCGTACAAACGAGCGGGGGCACTTCGCAAAGCAGTCAAAGATCGAGACAGAATCACGAAACGAATTTGGAGCAACGGTGAGCCAGCTCTGTGTGAGCGGCTTGGTGACATCCCTTGGTGCCTCAGATGCTGTACGATCTAACGAAGTCAAGACCCGCACAGCTTATGCTTGCAGCATCTGCAAGGAACCAGGCCATAACGCAAAGACTTGCACTCATAACCGTAGCGAGGGAGTCTGGACCAGAAGTTATCCTGTCGGGCGAGTACTTGGTTGGAAGCTGCCCGTTTGACGCACTTCAACCCGATATCGAATGAGAACACCACTGAGGACATAATTTCGTCTCGTCACAGTTGTCTTCCACCATTGTATAACATGCCAATGTAGCACATAGAGATTCCGGACCTGTTCGTTGTTGCGAGTGAGAGTGTAGATGCGCTCCAACCAAACTCTCGTTGCCGTTCAGATTTATCTGATCACGATTGACCTTGCCTCCATGGACACAGGCAAGAAGTGTGTGAAGTGATCAGATTCAACGCATTCCTGCCGACGGCACTGCCTTAATCCGCGTAGTCAACACCCGTATCCACCCGCTGATCAAGTTCTCGAGCGGTGTGTACTGTAGTTGTCATCCACTGGCTGCGCATTTGCTTCTATCGCGTCTCCACCTCCAAACTGGCTTCTAGACCCCCATGCCCGACGTCGACTGACCCTGCGTGCCCGACGTCGACTGATCCCGCGTGCCAGACGCCGACGCCAGCAACGAGGTGGACTCCACACTTTGCGTTTACACGGACGCGGTTTCTGATGGTAGCTGTACTTCGAAGTAGTGCGAGACTGACGGCGCGCGCCAGCACGGAATCGTGATGCCCACGGTCATGTGCACAGCACGCCACGATCTGGTCCAAGTGCGCGACGAGAATTTCCTTCACCTGGATGGTGGCGACCACGGCGACGCTTACAGCACACAAATCCACCAGCAATAGCGTCTGTTTGGTGTAAACGATGACCGCCACCTACAGTGCAACAAGCGCGCGCACCTGGTTCAAAAACGCATCGACGCTGTGAACGCGGAAACAGCGCGAAGAATGTGGACACAGCTGAGAGCAGCGTGTCGTGGTTCGCGCTCTGAGGGAGCAGAACGCCACCACCTTCTCGTCATTGTACCAGCTTGGAGCTGGCGTGCGAGTGGGACTCGCGGTTGTCCTTCAAGATGATTTCTGGAGCTGCTGCTGCTGTGAATTGTTCTGCTTTCTCAAGTCGCACGCACGAGTTCATATTTTCTTCCAATCAAAACGTTTGTGGCCCTTTTTGATAAATACTGACTGGTTTGTGGCCCTTTTTGATAAAGTTCTTAATGACACATCTCGCCTCATGACTCACCACTTTAGTGACCTACTAGTGTCTCACTCTTCAATTTGCAGCTTTTGGTTGCCCGATACTTCACTCACTCAATCAACTGACTGCGATGGCGGCTCGACACCACCGTCCCGCACTCTCGCTCGCGGGACGCTCCTTCGCCTTCCACGGGCTCTTGCCGACGCGCCGTATGTGGCTCTCCGACGCGATCGTCGCGGCCGGCGGTGAGCTCTTCGCGGCACCGCAGTCGCCACCAGCCGGCGGCTCGCGCACGCGCGTGTTCACGATCACAGACTACTGGACGTGTGCGCCGCTGCGTCCCGCGCCAGCAGTCGAGGCCGTGGCCGTGACCGAGTTCTGGCTCAGCGAGATGCTGCGCGTGCACGAGTGGCTCGAGCCAGAGCAGCACGTGTTCTTCACACCGCCACCTCTCCTTCCGGGCTCAAACACAAGCCGACTTTCGTACCCGGAAGCCTACGACGCGTCACAGGAGAGCTGTGACGAAGAGGACTCGAGTAGCAAAAGCAGTAGCCTCCTGATGCACATGCCGTTCTCTCCCGCCAACACGTTCAAGCGCCAAGTGCCGCTGTGGCCCTACTACGTTGCGTACTTGAGCGCGCCAATGCGGGACAGTCACGAACTCGCCACAGTGCTCAAGAACATCACCGGAATGGACCAGCGCCGCTCGCTCAACTGCCTCGACCTCGCTCTCGACCGTGTACGTGCCTTAATAACAGTGGATGTGTGTATATACGCCTGTGTGAGCTGACGCCTCGCTTCTCTAGCTCTCGGCCAGTGAGCGCGACCTCTTCTTCCAGACCGTGCTCCCAGAGATGACGCGGCTCGTACTGAACCTCCCAGTGATGTTCGCACGGCACCCCGTAGTACTTGGTCCGCTCGCACTCGACGCTTCTCCACCCGCCACCACTACCCAAAGTGACGACGCTCCAAGCGTCCACACAGCGAGCGTAACGTTCACCAAGCGAGAGGCGCTCGCGCTCCTCTCCGCGTGCTTCTTTAGCGTGTTCCCGTCGCAGACTCGCGTCGTAGCGGCCCGACTGCCAGCAGCAAACGACGTCGACGTCGACTTTCCGCACTTTGCGATGCGGTCGCTGCTCGCGTCGCACCCCAAGAGCAGCGACGTGCCTGTCAAGGCCGAGAAGCTCCGGTGTGTGCTCCACTACTTTTTCCGCGTCGTGCCGCTCGCTGTCGCTGTCGGCAGTGACAATGGCCGCTTGGACACGGAAGTCCTCACGTTCACACGCGTCGCTGTCACGGTCGCGCTCTCGGCTCCTGGCCCGCCCACGAGTCCGCAACAGCTGCTTGACGCACTCACGTCCGCGTCTCCTAGCGACAGCAGACCAGCGCTCGCAATGCACAGCGTCCGGTGCGAGTCCGAGCGGCTCATTGAAGACCTGGACGCCCACTTGCAGGTGGACTTTGCCAACAAGTTTGCGGGTGGAGGCGTCTTTAGCGCTGGGTGCGTGCAAGAGGAGATCCGCTTCGTGCTCTCGCCTGAGCTCCTGCTCGCGTGCCTCGTGTTCGCCAAGCTCGAGCCGAACGAAGCGTTCGTCGTCCACGGCTCGGAGCGCTTCGCAGCACACAGCGGCTACGGCTCGAGCTTTGCGTTCCAGCGCGACTTTGTCGACTGCACTGCGTGCGAAGCAGTACCGCTCGACGCGGCCGACAATACAGCGCAGCCGACACAGCGGCGGCGCCAGAATGTTGTTGTCGGCATTGACGCTGTCGACTACGGCGGTACCCAAGTGAGTCGCCAGTACTCGTCCGCGCACATCTGGCGCGACCTCGTGAAGGCCTACGTCGGTTTTGCGTACCCAGACGCATCGACCGCGCACTGGCCCGTCGCGTCTGGGAACTGGGGCTGCGGGGTCTTCCGCGGTGACGCGGAGCTCAAGTTTTTGCTCCAGTGGCTTGCGGCATCGCTCGCTGGCCGAGAGCTCGTGTACGTGCTCTTTGAGCGCGACCAGGAGCTGCACGCAGGCATCCGTGCTCTCCTCCGCGTGCTCGCGACTGCAGACGACGAGTGGAGCGAGCAGAGCCGGCGGCGGGTGCCGCTCCTCCTCGCGCAGTTCCTCCTTGGGCTCGACGACGCCATCGTCCGACGGGCCACGGCGCTGCGGAACGCTGGGAAGCGCGCTCCACGGCCGAGCGTCCTCGCGCTCGCTCGGGACTTTCTCGATACCCACCTGCAGGGACTCAAGCGCCTCAAGCTCTCGTCGCCGGCGCCGAGCGACAGCAGCAGCAGTGAGCGCCCGGACGCCCGAGAAGACGCGTCGCTACCGCCATCTGAGTCGCCTGCGAGCAAGAAGAGCTTGCAGCAGAAGCCGATCACGTCGTTCTTTAACAAACAATGAGCGACACGCGCTGGTCCTTGGTAGTCGTTGAGCCACACACGCATACGCTCTTCTCATTGGTTTGTTACGCTATTGTTCCCGACTACTGTACCAGTTTCCTACGCTTCGCCCCACACATACTACGACAGGAGCTCCGCTTCTACAGCTCGCTCAATGCGACGCTCACAGCGACTGCGACTGCGATCGTGACGACGCTGGCGCTGGCGACCGCACCGGCACCCGCACCCGCACTCGACAGCGGCGTTGGTGCCGTATGCATACTGTTGGTGCTGCTGCTTGCAGTGGTCGAAGAAGTGCGCGTGAACGTGTTGACGGACCTGTCGACGCTCACGACGTCCGTGGTTGTGATGTTCGAGACGCTGTCGGAGACGGCAGCGGAGAGCGACTCGGTGGCCGCGACGTCCGTCGTGGCGATAGCGCCGACCACGTCCTTGGCGCCTGCGTCCGCGGTGGTGATGGTGCTGGCGGCAGCGGTATTTGCGGCTGCTGCCAGCGTGGTGGCGTCCAGTTGCGCGGCAGTGGCGAGCCGAGCGAGCGCCAGGAGCGCGACAATCACGAACGCGCGCATGAAAGAGGAGCTGTTGTGTGGATGGGTGGGTGGATTTATGGACAATGGGGGCGATTCAACTATGAGCGCCAAAAGGTGTCAGTGCGACTGGAGAGTACATGTCGACGGCTTTTTCAATGATCCACCAGGTGGCGAACGCGAACTTTGACCAAGTCCTTTACGCCAACCACCGCATCCATCCATTGCTTGACCAGCTAAAAAGTCGGTTCCTGGTTTATTTCACTATCAATAATGCAAAAATGTAGCCATCTGAAGGAATCAGATTCTGGATTTCATCAGTGAATGTAGCCATCTTATTTAATCACCTGATTGATGAGCACACCTTCTTCACTTGGTTTGTGGGGGTATCGTTGCCGCCACTGTACGACACGTCTCCTGGACTCGGGACGTGGTACGTGGTGCCGAGTGCCTGCGCCTGGCCCGGGTTCATCACGAACACGAGCGTCGCCTGCCGCTTCACGGACTCAGGCGGGTCGGCTGGCGCCGGTGCGATACTCGCGGCGTTGCTCGTTCTCGGAGCGTCAGAGGCTGACGGTCCTGACGTGGCCGGGGACGTGTGCAGCAGATTGCGGAAGCGGCGGCATCGGAACGTGTAGCCGAGAGTGATGCAGAGCGAGACGTTGAGTGCTTCGTCCGCGATGACTGGGCCCAACTGCCACGACTGGCTCGTCGAGTCGGTCGCGAGCCCCATGATGGCGAAGAGGCACGAGAGGAACATGTAGAGCCCGAGCAGGCCGCGGAAGCGCCGAAAGAGCAGGTACTTGGTGTACACGGGCGTACGCAGGTGGTCGATCTCCATCTGCCGCACCATGGCGATCTGGTACTTGAGCATGTTCATATTGAACGCCGAGTTGTACCAGACCATGAAGACAACAGAGCCCCACGAGAGGCCCCAGAGCAGGAACACGAGCGTGTGCTTGACCATGCTGTTCTTGAGGATCGTGAACGACGTTGCCCAGAGCAGCGTCACGAAGCGGATCCACTGTCTCTCGCGCGAACGCAGCGACGGCCGCGTGATCTTCCACCCTTTCGCGATCAGCACGACGACTTCAGCCGACACGGAGAGCGCAGAGAGCTGCGCGAGGATCGCTACGTTAACGACAAAGTTCCGAGCTGTGCCCACGAGCCGCCGCTCCGTGTAGAGCGTGAGACACGTCATACCGGCGTATGCGCACTGGGCGAGCGGCACGAGCTTCATCCGGTGCTGCAGGTCGACTGCCGCGTCCGGGAATGCTCGGATGTGCGCGACCCAGACGAGCGCTGCGAGGCCCCAGACGCCCGAGAGAGCGGCGTATAGCACATTTAGGAACTTGGTGCTCATACCAAGGCACTCGCCTTGCGCGTTGCACAGGTTCATCGCAGCACTCACGAAGATGCTCGGTTCGATCGGGATTGGGACTGTGCACTGCGCGAACTCGGGCGGCGGGGCGTCTCCGTGTCCCGGGTAGTTCAGTGGACAGTAGAAGCACTTGCTCGCACCGCCCGAAGGCGCTTTGCTGTCTCGGCGGTCGAGGCACGAGCGCAGCACGCCGTGCTCGCCCCCGACTGTCTCGCACGCGTCGAGGAGGAAGTAGAGCGTGCCGACGCCGGTGTAGCCCGACTCGCGGATGGTGGTGGACACGGTCTTTTGCGCGCGGTAGATCACGTCGTCGCGCGCCATGTTCTCGAGCGGGTACGAGATGCAGTAGTCGTCGAGCGTGCGGTTTGCGAGCGCACAGTACGGCGGCGCTGCTTCCGAGCCGCTGAGCAGCAACGAGCTCTTGATGTGCCGCATGGCTGCGCCGTCGCACACAACGAGGTGGAGCATCGTGCGGCCAGCGTCGGCTTTTGGCGTGTCCATCGACAGCACGACATCGAGCGCAAAGTTGAAGCCGCCGTCGTCGCCGAGTTCGTACTCGGCGAGGTACACGAGGCGCGACGAGTAACTCTCGAGCTGCATTGTGTACCAGTACTCGTGCATCGCGCTGCCGCGTTGACTCGCTGTCGCAGCAGATTGGAGGGCAGCAAAGACCAGGAGCAATAAGTTGGCGAGCGTGCGTGGAGCCATGATGGGAGCGAAGGCACTTGTATGCGTGCGTGAAGTGGAGGGAGGGAGGGAGCAAGAAGACGAGTGTGGCGACGACAATGTTGAAGGGCACGTGTGCTATTATTACCACGTGCTACACTACCTCTGATATCTGATCACTCACTAAACATCCTTGATTCAGTATGCTCTGGCGCCGATAGCACAGAGTGTCATGGCGATTCAGTGCCCCGCTGCCCCGCCGGCACGTACATACCCGAATACGTGCGGTAATGCCCAGCACCTCCTTTCCAAGCCGCAACGGCGTCTTCTCGGCTTTGGTCCGCGTCAATCTCGTGGTGGAGCTGCGACGCCAGCGGCGTCGAGTGCTCCGTCGTCTCTTGCCTCGGACTCTGTGGCGCTGCGTTCGCTGTCGTCACCTTTTTCTGCGTCCGGCGCTTGGACTCGAGCTTGCGCTGGTTCTGGTTCGCCTTGGCGCGGTGCTTCTCGCACAGGTTGTGGCGGTCGCTGTTGCGCTTGATCGCACGCGGATTCCCACAGCGTTTGTTCCGGTAGCGACACAAGTTCTCCTCTGCGAACAGCGTCGAGTGACGTACAAGAGGCGCTCGTACGGACGAGAGCGGGTGCGGCTGGAGCTCACGACGTCGCAGGCTCGCAGCGGACGTCAGCGTGCTGAGTGGCGGTAGTCGTGGTGTCGGCGAGGCGTGCGGGCTGTGGTACACGACGCTCGGGAGCAGTCGGTGGGGCTCGTGGGCGAAGTGCGGCTGGTGGTAAGGAGCGAGCAGCTGGTAGCGCTGGTGCTGGTGCTGGTAGGGAAGATAGGAGTGTTCCAATGGCTCTGATGACTGGAAGAGTGAGGAGGAAGTGGGTACTGAGGATGGGCGAATGTCGTCGACAAGCGGACTGGAGCTCCGGGAGCGCTCGTGGAGCGGAAGCCGGAGCTGCTTGGAGAAGAGAGCGGTCGTAGGGGGCGGAGACGACGAGGGGCTCTCGTCGCACTCGTCGAAGGCTCGTTGGTGGTGCATGGCCTTCTCGCTTCTCGCTTCTCCGTTCTGCTGGAGGAGCTGGGAGGTTGTGTGAGGCAGAGGGAACTTGGAAACTGAGAGGCTGACAGGCAGCGAGCGGCGCGTGAGACTCGAGGGAACGAGCGCGCGATTGAGAACGAGGGAGCTGGTACAGTACCGTACTGTACCAGTCCAGTTGGTGAAGGGGATGGGAATTGGCGGTGCCTTCAGTGCGGAGAGACGAGCCTGGCAAGCGGATCTTTGTTCGCCCTGCGCTATTTCATAAAGGACCCTTTGGTGATGTAGTTTATAAACTCTGCATTGTGCAACCTGTTTAATATCCTCTACAAACCGATACTAGTTGTGATGCAATTGAGAATGTTTGGCATTACCACACCCACATCCTCCTCAGCACATCGTCCGTGGTGCCTGCAGTATGGGCGTTTGTATACCGCGCTCATTTTTTTCACGCGTGCCAGTCCAAACGATGATATCCGAGCATCGGGTCTTGATGCGAAAGTGACACCTGCTGGCACTGCATTCGAATTTCGACTGCGAACACTGGGTCGGCGCATGCACGACACGTGCGGGACCCGCATCGTCTTTTGCGGGGAAAGTGACACGGTTGTGAGATGAAACATGCCTGATATCGCATGTGATATCCTATGCTTGCGTCGATGGTGTCAGTCAGCAAGCGTGCGGGACGACAAGCGCGGCTGTCTTCGCTGGCTTCCGGTGCTGTTTACAGTCTGCGCAGGGCCAGCAAGGCCAGCGCGCGTTCTCATAGAATGGACTCCTCACTCCCATGGCAGTGCTCTTCTCTAAGCACACACGCAGTGTAAGTCGAGGAGGTCGCCGTCGTTACCTACACATGTTCACACTCACACTCACATGCGCGTGTGAGTGCGCACATTAAAAGAAGGCAGCCGACTGATCTGCACACAAAGCATCCTCGTCGTCGAGCTCGGAACCGTTTCCCCTGGTTCTCACGCCACAGCTCGCTTGCTACTTGGAGGTCGTTCTTGTGTTTGTGAGCAAGCTGTGTCATGGACGGACAGCCTGCCACGATCCGCTCGGCATTAAACGCTCCGTGTCGACCTGGTCCCTGCTGTGCTGCTGGTACGCGAAGGTGTACGACGTGGCCGTCAGCCTCGCAGTTTAGCCATATAACCGATGCATGCGGGCTTCATTTGCAGCTTGCACCTGGTGTCATGGTGTGTGGTCCAGTACCACCAGCCTCGAAATCAGGTCAAACCCGGTCCCATGCGTCACGTCCTTTATTCAACCTGGGACTCCAACCCTCGACTCGACGCGGTCCACGCGATGTTCCCGTTCGCAAAGTCGCGGTCACGGTCATGTTCCTTATCAGCACAAACCACGCTCACAAGCTACAGTATGTGGGCAGGCCGCTAGAGAGTGGAGGACTGTACAGTATCTGAAAGCACAAAACCAAATCGTGCACCAATTTGCGGTACACTTTACGGTACACGTTGCGGTACGCGCGGTACAATTTGCGGGACGGCATGCGGTAATGCATCCGCCCGGCTGTGTATCCTCAAATCACCCAACAACGACACGACATTGGTCAACAGTGTCACATCTGCGGCAGACACGCGAATGTTGTCGAACAGTGTGGATCGGAGGATATGCTGGCATTGGAGTATGTCGATGTAGCGGCGTGCTGCGGGCCGCCGAGAAGTCAGAGGACGAGGGACAAGGGACGAGGGAAGAGAGGAGGAAGGCGGGACGCGTGTGGTGGGCACGAGGCAAAAAGGGGAGTAGGCGATCCCCTCCTGTCGTGTATTGAGTGGCTGTGAGAGCCTTGGTTGTGTTACAGTGTTGTTTCTGATTGTGGGATAGCATGTATATGGGAAGATCTCCATATAAGGGATCTGTGGGTTTAGTGTACAATTTCCAGGTACACTTGAATGTTGATTGGCAGATTTGTATCAAGAAATGGAATCCTGTGGTGTTGTCAACTGCATCACACGCATCTTCGTTCAAGGCACCCCTGTAATGAAGTGACTCCAAAGTCGATTTCTAAGAATTATCAGGAAGTAGGGTACTACGCGAAGGCACTTCTGTACTTTTTGGGCGTTCCTATGGACCGTAAATAAGCGCCATGACGGTGCACATACTGCCACACCAATCATAGAAGCTTCGTTCTTCCAGCTCGGCTATTGGCTGATATTGCCTCCACGCGTCATTTGGCCAAAAATTGGCCTCCCATATCGTGGTGGAAGCCACAGTTTCAAAAGCGCGCTGAGACAAACAGGAACCGGCGGCGACCAGGACGAGCAGCGAGAGGGTGCGAGGTAGACGCGAGCAGCAAGATCCGGCGACCGGAGCGAGCAGCAAGTGGTGGCAACCAGAGCGAGCTGCAAGTAGTGGCAACCAGAGCGAGTAGCAAGAGGCGGCACGAACGGGATCTGCAACAAGACTACGATGACGAGTACAGGCGAATGCACAGACATCGTGCTCCACGACATGTCCGATAGCCCGACCCATGACGGATCGACGCTCACTCCGAACGGCTTTAGAGATGCGAACGCCTTGAGCCAGTTGTACAACCAATTCCGCCGCGAGACCGATGTGATGAAGTGGCACGCATTCTCAGGGAGCCAAGGGGAGAGAGCCACGGGTTGGGCTCTTCCTCTAGGCTCGGTTGGTCAGTACCTCACAAAGCGTTTCCTTTTGGTCCTTCGGAGCTGAAGGGTCGATGGACAGCGTAGCTGGCCGTCTACCAACACTCTTTTCGGGCACACCTGGGACGTCCTCGGTTGGATCGACCTTGCACTCGCACACACACGTAGATATGCACGCAGCCAAGATCTCAGGGGCTAGCACACTCGTCGATGCTAGAGGGCCCCTTCCTCTAACAGACACTTGGTCGACGGCCTGGC
>JAASFJ010000711.1:0-16829 GCA_023333755.1 Globisporangium uncinulatum
GCGGCCTCGGGCGAGCTCAGCTGCTGGTCGAACTTGGCGTCCAGTGGGCACCGCATCGGCACGAAGCGCGAGTCGCGCACGAGGTCCCCGAGCTTCGGCACGTCCGCCCAGTTGTCAGGGATCCGACCCGACTTGCGGCCGCCCGACATGTGCTGTTGTCCGCCGTTATGGCTGGGAAATCTGCCTTGGGTGTTGAAGTGTCTGCCTCGGCTACTACTGGTGGTGGGGAAGCTTGGATGCCGTCGTTCGCTGTGACGACCGCCTCTGCGAGTGTGGCCCCACGCGTTCGGATCGCGACCGTCGTTCGGTTCGGTATTAAAATGACGGTATCCATGGTTTTGTGAGTCAAAGTGGTGCTCGTGTGGATGAAGCCACGGTTGGCGGGTGATGGTGTCTGTCGTATTGCCCATGTACCCGCCTCCGACGTAGCGCTGGCCGCTCTGCTGCTGCTGGTGGGCGTAATACTGCGGGTGGTGGTCTCTCATACTCGGCTGCTGGTAGCCTCCGTAGTACTGCTGGGCGTTGCCGCCCTGGTGATGCAATTCGTGATAGAACGGCAGTTGATGCTGCTGCATCACTCTCAGGCTGTGACCTCCGAAGTAGCGCTGGGTATTGGCGTCGTAGGGCTGTTGTTGCTGTTGCTCGTAGTGGTAGTGGTTGTAGTACTGCGGATGAGAACCACGTGTGCCTTGGTGGTTGTCGCTTGTGTCACTAGGGAAGTCACGCTGGTGCGTGGCGACGTGGTCGTCGTCACTCATGCCCCCTTCTTATCTTTTGAGCTTGTGGTGCTGCAAAAGGGGAAAAGGTTCACATGAAGATTAATATTAATACATTCCACGTTGACAAGCAGTTTCCGAGCCGCGGTGCAATATTCTTTTTAAACAGTTGGCATTCTCGTGAAAGAGCACGAATAACTGAATATATGTATGGTTCTGCGCGATTTAAGCGGCAATCGTACCAGGAGCTCCAATCAGCACTGGACACGTTTTTGTGGATCCAGCCGAGATCTCAAAAACGGGGGAGCCGCTCACACGTGTAGTACAGTCACGCCACCAGCCAGCCAGCCCTCGTCGCTCTCTGAACGAAGATGAAGCTCGGGTCAAGCCACGGCGACAGCAACAACAGCGACGGCGGACGCGGGTCGGGAGCCGGCGGCTCTCTCTCTATCTCGGCCGTCATGCAGGATCTGAAGGAGAAGTTCAAGAACGACGAAGACGACCACTGTGCGTTCGTTGTATAGGCGAGAAAGAGAGGAGGAGAAGGACACCTCTCCTGATGAGCGACTGCGCATCTAACTGACTGACTGCCCACGCGTACACAGCGTCGCCGTTCCAGGGCCTCGACAAAGCCACGGTGCTGCAAGAGACCAAGATCTTCTCAGACGCCAACATGGTGACGAAGCACCCGCGCAAGTGCTGCCAGCTCATCACGAAGCTCCTGCACATCCTGACGCAGGGCGAGCCGTTCACGAGCGCAGAGACCACGAATGTCTTCTTTGGCGTCACGAAGCTCTTCCAGTCCAAGGACGCGAACTTGCGCCGGATGATGTACTTGTTCATCAAGGAAGTCGCGGAAGCGACGGCGGCCGACGAAGTCATCATTGTCACGCAGAGTCTCACGAAAGACATGAGCTCCGACGTCGACCTCTACCGAGCGAACGCCATCCGCGTCCTCTGCCGTATTGTCGACGTACGTCCCGTATCGTCCTAGGGTCTGGAAGAAGCGAGCGACCTCACTCACCACTGGCTTGCTGCTCACACACAGGGCTCGATGCTGAACGCGATCGAGCGCTTCATTAAGCAGTCGATCGTCGACCGCAATGCGCTCGTCTCGAGCTCTGCACTCGTGTCAGGGATGCACTTGATCAAGCAGAACCCTGAGGTCGTGCGGCGGTGGGTGAACGAAGTCCAAGAAGCCGTCAACTCACCGCACGACATGGTGCAGTACCACGCTGTGGGGCTGCTGTACCAGATCCGCCAGCACGACAAGCTCGCTGTCTCCAAGGTAGGAGAGAGAGAGAGCCGTGAAGAGGGACGCTCTGCTTGGGTTCGCTTGCTACCTTACTGACCGGATTGTCGGCCATGCATCTCTCTCTCTTCCCAGTTCATTAACCAGCTCCAGAAGACGAACCTGCGCTCGAACCTCGCAACGTGTCTGCTGATCCGGTACACAGCAGGCCTCTTGCGCGAAGACTTTGGCGGCCAGGACCCCAAGCCGCTCTACCAGTTCCTCCAGAAGATGCTTCGTCAGAAGAACGAGGTGCGACACGACACCAAGAGAATGAGGTGGTTGGCTAGGTGGGTACCTGTATACCTGACTGAGTTCGTATCTATGACTATGCGTGGTTGACTAGATGGTGATCTACGAAGCGGCCAAAGCGCTGTGCTCGCTCCCAGTGGACGCCCGGGACCTGACGCAGGCGATCGTCGTGCTCCAGCTCTTCTTGAGCTCGTCCAAGCCGACGCTGCGCTTCGCTGCCGTGCGGACGCTGAACCAAGTGGCGCTCACGCAGCCGCTGCTCGTGACGCGGTGCAACGACGACATGGAAGCGCTGATTTCCGACCCGAACCGCTCGATTGCGACGCTTGCGATCACGACACTGCTCAAGACAGGCGCCGAGTCGAGCGTCGACCGCCTCATGAAGCAGATCTCGACGTTCATGGGCGACATTGCGGACGAGTTCAAGATTGTTGTCGTCGAAGCGATCAAGAACCTGTGCATCAAGTACCCGCAGAAGCATCGCGTGCTGCTCAACTTCCTCGCGAACTTTCTCCGTGAAGAAGGCGGATTTGAGTTCAAGAAGACGATCACGGACGCGATTCTGTTCCTCATTGACCGCATCCCGGACTGCAAAGAGAGCGGGCTGCTCCACCTGTGCGAGTTCATTGAAGACTGCGAGTTCACGCAGCTCTCGACCAAGATCTTGCGTGTGCTTGGCCAGAAAGGCCCAACGACATCGGCGCCGTCGCGGTACATTCGGTACATTCGCAACCGCGTCATCCTCGAGAACGCGGTCGTGCGTGCGTCGGCCGTGTCGGCGCTCGCGCAGTTTGCGATCCGCGTCGACGCGCTCCGGCAGAGCGTGTCATCGCTGCTGCAGTCGTGCAAGCTCGACGACGACGACGAAGTCCGCGACCGCGCGACCACGTACTTGGCAGTGCTGCACGGCGACGAGAGCGTGAGCCGCGCTCTCCTCGTTGACGACTTCCCCATGAGCGTCGCTGCGCTCCAGAAGTCGATCGAGCAGTACCAGTTGCGGCCGACGGACGGGCCCGTGACGCTCGATGTGCTGCCGCACGTGGAGATTGTCGAGGAAGCAAAGGCTGCAGAGTTGGACACGGACGACAGCGGCCATGACGCTCCGCAGGCAGCTGCAGCGGCGGTGCCGCCTCAGGACGTGGCGAAAGAGCTCTACAAGGTGCGAAAGAGGAGAAGAGACTGTGGTTTAGTGGCGGTGGGGATGGTAACGCCACTGTGTGGATGTGTGTCGTTCAGATCCCGGAGTTTGCCGACTTGGGAGCGCTCTTCCGGTCGTCGAAGCCGGTGCAGCTCACGGAAGCCGAGGTCGAGTACGTCGTGAGCTGCACGAAGCATGTGTTCGCTGAGCACGTGGTGCTGCAGTTCAAGGTCACGAACACTGTGAACGACCAGCTCCTCACGAACGTCTCGGTGGGCTTTGCGATGGACCCGGACGACGTGTGGCAAGTCCATTCGGTCGTGCACTTGAAGGAGCTCGCGTACGGCAAGACGGGCTCGTGCTACGTGTGCTTGAAGCATGTGGAGGACAGCGGGTACCCAGCGGTACAGGTGACGAACGAGGTACGCGAGTGTGGGAGACACGCACTGACGGTTGGTCCTGGGCGCACCCGCTGACTGTGGGTCTTGCTTGGGTCGTGCAGCTCAAGTTCAAGGTGCACGAAGTGAACCCGTCGACCGGAGAAGTCGACGACGACGTACGTGGTGTCTCTTGTTGTCTCGTGTGTGTGTTGGTGAATCGTGGAGTGCTTACTCACTGCGACTGGTGCTGCTGTCCGTCCGAACGAATGACGCACAGGGCTTTGACGAGGAGTACCCGATGGAAGACTTTGAGATTGGACCGAACGACTTGGTCGCCAAGGTCCCCGTGAACGACTTCCGCTCGGCGTGGGAGCATCTCGGCGACAGTGCCGAAGCGAAGGGCAGCTACGCGCTCAAGTACAAGACCCTCGTCGAAGGCGTCGCGGCTGTGATCGACAACCTCGGCATGCAGCCGTGCGAGAACACGGCGGTGCCGCAGCCCAAGGCGCAGACGCACATCTTGCTGCTCTCGGGCGTGTTTGTCGGCGGCGTCAAGGTGCTCGTCAAGTCGAGAATAGCGCTGAACGAGAGCGGCGACATGATCCTGCAGATGGCGGTGCGCTCCGAGAGCGACGAGATCAGCCAGACGATCATGGACTGCATCAGATAAGCACACGCCCTTGTGTGATTCGCCACACCTGCGAGAGCGACAGCTTCTGTCGGCTCTTGCAACGTGTGTGGGGACCGGTCGACTCGTTCGTGTGCGCAGATTGCAGAATGCAGCTTGGGTGCTTCGTTTCCACGTTGAATGTGTGGGTGTCGGGTGTACTGACTGACTCCCTTTCGTAGCTGCGTCTTACGCACCACCTCCTACGGCCATACAACCAACTCACTGCTTGCGCACGTCCAGCAACCCCTCGGACCACAGGCGCACGAGCATCGCGCGCACTGCGTCGACCAGTGCGCTGTCGCTGTCGTTGCCACCACTGATCAAGTCGTCTGCCGACACGAATGCTGGGTACGTCGCGTACAACTTCATCAGCGGCGGTGCCAGTTCGCCCGGGAACGCGACACTCTGAGGCGGGACAGGCACGTGGCTCATCGCAGCGTGCGCCGCCTCGTCGTCGCTGTTGCTGTCGTCGTTCTCCTCGTCGTCATCGCTGCCGTCGTCGTCATCGCTGCCGTCGCCACGGCACGTGCACAAGCCCATGTGGTGCGTGCGGCAGTTGTGCGACGAAAAGTACACGCCAACGAACGGCTCCTTTGCCTCGTCTTCGGCCATCGTGAGCCGCACGTGCGACCGGTCCTTGAAGCGCACAGCTGCACCGTCGTCGAGCGGCGACGTCACCATGGCGCCGCTGTTGGCCGCGACTGGCGGCAGTCGGTTCGCGATAAAGTCCATCGCCGCTTCGTCGGCTGCGAGCTGCAAGTCGTGCGCGTCCACGCTCTCTGCGAGCTTCCCGACAAGCGCTTGGAGCGTGTGCGCAAACGCCGTCGCGGTCGCCGAGTCGGACGGAAACTGTGAGCCCATGTACTCGAGGTACCCGACTGGGAGCCCTCGACGGAACGCCACGTCGGCGTCGAATGCCCGGCGAACCACACGCGGGAGGGCGATTTCGAGGAAGTTCGCCCACGCGTTGTGCTGGTACACAGAGATGGTCACGTGCGTCGAGAAGTGGGTGTCGTCTGTGGCCGCTTGGTGGATCACACCGCGTGGAAAGTAGAGCTAGAGGCAGAGAGAGAGGACGCATCACCCCACGACCAGTGTTAGTGGTGAGAGCACCACCGTGACGACAAAGAGAGAGAGAGTCACGTACGACGTCGCCTTCTTCCAGCGTCAGCTCCATCCACGGCTTGCCGATCTGGTCAAGCGACAGGTCGTTGCTGTGCTCGCCCGCCAACTCGGTGATTGGCTGGTACAGCTTCCACTTCTTCCGCCCTTCCGTCTACAGTCACTCCACCGATAGTGAGACCAGTATGCTCTCTGACCAACGCCCAGCCATACAATTAACAAGCGAGCGAACCTGCAGGATGAAGACTTCGACGTCGTCGTGGTGCGGCGCGAGCGCTTGGGCCGCTGGCGGCGTCAAGTACGCGCTGGCGCCCGCGAGCGAGCCAAAGCACGCTTCGAACGCTGCGTTCAGACGGAAGAGTTCGTCCACGTACCGCTGCGGCTGGTAGAACTGGCAGCTGTAGCCCTGCTCAAAGAGCCGCGCGACCTTGACGCGGGACGCGGTCGCGTCGCCGTCGCCGTCAAAGTTCTCGCGCGTTGCGTGCACGTACTTGCAGACCGTGAGGTCTTTGCCGTACGCGAGCGCAGTGTTCTGCTGGATCGTGTCGAGCACACGCTTCTTGGAGAAGAGACCGCGCGGGAAAAGCTGCGGACCCGGTTCGTGGGTCGGTGGTTAAGTGGGTGCAACGTACGAGACAACGGCAGACACACGCAGAGAAAGGGCACGAGGACACGCACCTTGTGCGTGCCGTGGCTGCGCACGTGCAGAGGTTTCTTCTCAAAATACTGCGCAACGAACGCGTCGAGCTCCAAGCCACCAAGCAGCTCGCGGAGGACGGCCGCGCCGGCGCTCTTCGTGTCGTTGATAGTGTTGCTACTGCCGCTCGTAGCACGGTCGACCGCAGCCGCCGCCTTTTGCTTCTTCTTCTGTTGCTTGCGGCTCGCGTCGTCTTCGTCGGTCTTGCGCTTCTCACCCGCCGCCGCCGTCGCTGGTCGCCGCGCTGTCTGCTTGCTGCGCGCCATTCGATCCGATGGTATCTTTGCATCAAACGTTACCGGTATATTTCATGGAACCTTTATAGTGTAACGCGAGCAGATTCACTTGTAACGCTAGTTTCCATCTTGCAACCGTACTTAACCGAGTGACTACACTACGACCTCGACCTCGGCCAACCCCAACATGCGCGCCGCCTCCCCCTTCCCTTCACCCGGAGCTTCCGCGTTTCTCGGACGGGCGACGGGTGGCGGCCACGGCGAGTGAGCCACAGCGAGTGAACCACAGCGACTAAGCGACAGGGCAACGCGCGCAATGCGAGCCCAGGACGGCGGCGAACGGTGCGCACCGCCCCTCCCGAGCCCGCTCCGTCGTCTGCTCTTGCTGACCGTCGGGTCTGTGTATGTGTGTGTCTTTCGCAGCTCGTTCGAGGCGCGCGTGGCGCTGGAGCGCGTGCGCGTGAAAGAGGAGCTCGCGCGCGTGCGGTCGAGCGGACCGCTGAACGAAATACCGAGCGGCCGTGTCTTTGACGAGCTCCCAACCACCGCGAGCGACGAAGCGACTGGCGACGAATCGCCCAGGAAGGCGGAGAAAGTGGACGTGGCTGCGAGCCGCGTGATCGCTGAGCGCGCAGACACAAGCGCGAATGCTAGCGAGTGCGTTGCAATGATGGAGGATGGTAGGGAGAGAAAAGCGGCATACCAACGTGTGTGTGTGGTTGAAATGTGATGACGCAGACAACCCGTGACGACACTCCAGAAGCAGCCGATCGCGCCTCCCGACTCGGAGACGAGCGCTGTGGACGCGATGGACGACGACTCGCTGGCGGGTCCGGCGTCGGCGCTGCTCGCACTCACACAGAGACGGGACGTCGGACGAGGAGCCGAAGGGCCACCACAAGCGCCACAAGCGCCACAAGCGCCACAAGCGCCACCGCTGCCTCCTGTTGCGTTGGCAGACGAGACAGATAGCAGTGAGCAGCCGACAGCAGCAGCAGCACGCACGGCCCCAGAGGAGACGCGTCCGCTGAACGAGTACTTGGTCTCGGAGCTCGAGCTCTTTGCGCGTGTGCTTCGTGGCGACGTGGCGCCTGTGCGCGCGAGACAGTGCAGCCGCATCGTCCACGCGACCACGCTGCAGCTCTACTGCGACCACACGCGGGCGCTGAAAGACTTTGACGCCGACAGTCGGCGGTGTGTTGGAGGATTGGGTGGATGCGACAGTGTGTTGAAACGGAGGCGAACTGATTGGTGTTGTGGGGTGGGGTGTGCACAGATCGTACTTATCTGGAAGAGACCACGAAGTCGTCTCTCCTGACGCGCCATCACCAGTCGATGCGACAACAGTCAGGTTGGTGGAGAATCCATTCAAGCGAGGCACGTCCGAGTCCAGCGCAGCGGTCTGGAAAGCGGTGTTGGAGCGCACGACCGCTGAGAAGCCACGAGCGCTCGCAACCGACGAAGCGGACAAGATCGACAGGATACACAAGCGCGGACTGAATGGGCTCGTAGTCGCCAGCGCTGACCGGAGTCAGCACCGACGCAAGGTCCGTCGAGATGATCTCTTGATGGTGTGGCGTTGACGGTTGTGTGTGGGTCTTCTCACTCACTTGGACTTGTGCTTCTGCCGCGTCCAGCTCCGAGCCTTCCTGGCCGACCACACGAGCACGCAGGACTCGCCGGCTCTCCACATTGTCGTCGCGTCCGTCAGTGAGCTCTTGGGGTGGACCTCTGCACTGGCGACAGACGACCACGTTCGTGTATATCCATACTGGGGAGAGAAAGCCGACCGCGACCAGGTGCTTTATCTGCTGCACACCGAGTACTATCGCCGTCAACGCTCGCGAGCGTACGTGCTGGTCACGAGCTTTGACGTCTTCGCAGCCGACGTCGCGTCCCTCGGCGTCGTCCAGTGGCAAACGACCGTGATCGACGTTCCTGAGTCCGTGTGGGACCAGGAGCAGCTGAACGCAGTGTGGATGCCGCTCCTGAGTCTCCGCACGCGCCATCGTGTGCTGGTCGCGCACGCTGCGTTCCAGATCGACACGCGGCGGACGCTTCAGTTCCTCCTGCCCGGGCTCTTCTCGTCGCGGCGAAAGCTGCTGGTGCGTTCGCATTGTGAGGAACGGGCGAGTGCGAGCGTGTCGACTGACTCGATCTATGTATGGGATGGATGTCTGGTGATGACGGAGCAGGCGTGGAACTGTGCGGCGTTCGATGTCGACATGATCCATCGGATGTGCCGTGTCATCGAGTCGTTTGTGCTCGTGACTGAGCGGCACGCGCTGCAGGCGTTCCTTGCGGCGTCGACCCAGTACTCGATCGCCAAGAGCGACCAGGAACTCACGACGCTCAGTCGGCTCGAGAAGAGCGGGCTGGTTCGTCGCGGCGTTTCGAGTTTCCTGAAGAACGAGCGCGAGCTGAAGCTCCGCGAGCTGTTTGTCAGCGCAAAGGTCAAGGCCGGGCCGAGCTCGAGCGCAAAGGTCCGTCGTGGTAACAGTCCAGTGTGTGTCGGTCGAGTGTGTGTGTGGCTCACGACAATGTCTTGGCTGGCCGACCTACAGGTGAAAGCGAGACGTGCGAGCCAGGATCTGACGGCGCCAGTCGTTGCCCACAAGGTGAGTGCTCCCACGTTTTTAGGTGGGCATGAGTCTGTCCGGTCAACCGTCCGTCCGTACTCACACCAGTGTCAGCCGTTCCTCGTGTTGCAGAAGAAAGACGCGGACGCCGCGTTGTCGTTGCAGAAGCGAGAAGCGGACGCGGCGTCGGCGTCACGGAAGCGGCTCGGGCGGTGTGGGAAGTGCACTGGGTGCTTGGCAGGCGACTGTATGACGTGCGGTCACTGCCAGGACATGAAAAAGTACGGCGGTCCCGGCTTGCGGAAGCAGTCGTGCAAGAACCGCAAGTGCATCAACCCGAGACGGTGGGGAATGGCGGTGCGGAAGCGGAAGCGAGCGAAGACAGCGCGCAAAGTCGAGCCAGGACACGACAAGAGCGAGGGCGACGACGACGCGAGCGAGAAGTACGAGAGCGAGTCGGACGACCATGACGACGGGGCGACGTCGTACTACTCGCAAGACAGCGACCACGACTCGACGTTCGAGACGAGCGTGTCGCACGACGCGGGGTACTCGCACTCGGACTCGGACACGCACGAGTCGGCGCGGACGCCGGAGCGCGACACGAGCGAGCACTTGCCGGACGGCGACGGCGACAACACGAAGGAAACGCGGAAGCGCGTCTCGCGGTGCGGCAAGTGCGCTGGCTGCATGGCGTCCGATTGTATGGAGTGCATCCACTGCCTCGACAAGAAGAAGTATGGCGGCCCGGGCTTGCGGAAACAGTCGTGCAAGCACCGCAAGTGCATGGCCCCGAAACTCGTGCGGCTGAACCAAGCGAAAGAAGACGAGGGACCGCTGGACGACAAGAGCTACAGCCACAGCAGCAGTCTGCCTGCGAGACAAGAGTTTCTGGATGGCGGCAACGCCGAGACCCTGAATGGCGCTGTGCTTTACCGAATGAACGTGCACATACGGAAGCGCGCGGAGAGGATCCTCTCCGTCGTCCAAGAGTGCGAGGTTTTCATCGACCGCCACCTCGAGTTTTCGTGCGACCGCTGTGTAGCGCGGTTCAGCTCGCGGACGCTTCTCGCGCTCCACGAGCGTGTCGAGCACGCGACTGGGGACGTGCGACTCGAGTCGTTGGAAACGGAAGCGAGTCGCTTGCTGGCGCATCCGGTCCCGCAGCTCGGCTTCATCCGCGCGCAGCTTCGTGAGAAGCAGATTCCGTCGCATGCGAGTCCTCGCGCGTACGCGAAGCTGGAGGTACGCTTGGTGTTCGTTGACTGCTGGTGGCGTTGCGTGTGTGTGTGGGTAGCCTCTGGGTGTCTCCTTTCCCCTGGGTGTCTCGCGAGTGTACTGAACGAGTTGTTGTTGTTGCGGGCTGTCGTGGGACGCGTGAACAGGGGACGACAGGATGGCAGTACTTTGTGCTTCAGCCGTGTGTGGTGCTGGGCCGCCTCAGGTCTCGCTGGCGCGAGCTGTACGAGAGCCTCGGACTCCACTCGGCGGAAGGACTTGCGAGCAGCGACATCGACTGTCACGTTGGAGACAACACGTCTGTTGCTGAGCGACACGCGCTGATTGCGTGGAGCTTTCCCACGAAGCAGTTCACAATCGAATGCCTGAGTGTCGACGTTTCGATCTCGGTGAACGGGAAGCAAGTGCGGTTCGACGACGAGCCGCTGGCGCTCACGAGCCAGAGCCGGATCCAGCTCGGCTCGGCGTCGTTCTTCTTCTTGCTGCCAAAGGCGGCGGCCGACGGATCCGGAGACGACGAGGAGGGACTGGCGTTCTTTGAAGATGGTGGGTCGGAGAAGGAACCGGCCCGGTTGCCTCGGTCCGAGGTGCAAGCGTGGCTCCACGCGACCATGCGCAAGCGTCGTGCGTCTTTGTCCGCAGACTCGCTCGAGCAGCAGCCAGGGGACGAAGAAGTGGCGCGGGTCAAGAAGCGCTGCCAGGAGCGTCTTGACAGCATGGACGACGCGTAGACAGGGAGATGCCTCACCACACGTCACGACACCGGAGGCTTAGGTGGGTAGAAGTTTGCCAGCTTCGCTTGCAGGCGGTTGCATTATTCACTCAACCAAGCGTGTTCGCATGCAAACACGCATTTCGTGGAGTAGAATCTCGTTCCCTTCTGCTGTCGCATGCGCTCTTGGCGTCCGCGACCGACAGCCACGAGGATGTCGGGCGTGATCGAAAAGGTCCGGAGCTCTTCGCTTTTCAGATTGTAAAAAGTAGTTTTTTCTAAACTTGCTTTCACAATCTACACGATCAGAAAACAATAATTTTTTTGAATAATCTGGATCCTGAATCTGAGCCGCTGGTGGCGCACTCCAGCCAGCCAAATCGCGAGGCAAACCAGGGGCAACACATTTTTGGATCGGTCGACTCGCGCGAAGCTCGCCTCTCTCTCTCTCTTTAGCAATGGTGGTTGCAGGCATCGACATTGGCTCCACGCACGGCTGCGTGGGCGTGTTCCACAACGGCAAAGTGAACATCATCGCGAACGACCAGGGCTTCCGCACGACGCCTGCGTTCGTGACGTTCGAGGGCGACGAGGTGATTGTGGGCGACACGGCCGTGAACAAGCTCAGCTCGCACGCAGACAACACGATCTTCCACCTCAAGCGCGTGCTCGGGAAGAACCACGACGACGTGGTCGACAGCGAGTACGTGCAGGAGTGGTCGTTCAAGGTCGCCAAGAGCGCGGACGGCGCTGTGCACGCGGCCACGACACGCAACGGCGCCGACCACCACGTGACGCCGGTCGAGTTTGTGTCGCTGCTGCTCAAGAACCTGAAAGACCTCGCCGAGGACTTTACTGGTGAGAGTGTCGAGAGCGTCGTCCTGAGCATCCCAGCCCACGCGACTGAGAAGCAGAAGGAGCTGCTCCAGGCCGCCGCGGACAAAGCCGGCGTGAACGTGCTCGCGTTCATCAGCGAGCCGCTCGCAGCTGCGATCGCGTACGGTCTCGACGACAGCGCGAAGAGCACGCACCCTGAGTACGTGCTCGTATTCGACATTGGCGGCGCTACGCACGACGTGACACTCTTGAACGCGGACAAGGGACTCTTTGAGGTCGTCGCGACTGCCGGGAAGGACAACCTCGGTGGTGAGGACTTTACGAAGGCGCTCTTTGAGCACTGCGCTCGGGCGTTCCAGCGCAAGACAAAGCTCGACGTGAAGAGCAGCCAGAAAGCGTCGAGTCGCTTGAAGCTCGCGTGTGAGACAGCGAAGCGGACGCTCTCGACGCAAGCGCACGTGAACATTGAAGTCGACTCGCTCTTGGAAGGCGAAGACCTGTCGCTCAAGCTCTCGCGGCCGCGGTTCGAAGAGCTCATTAGCGACTACGTTGCGAGTGCGTTGAAGGAAGTCGACACACTGCTTGCGAGCGCGAACGTGGAGAAACACGACGTCGACCACGTGATTCTTGTCGGCGGCTCGTCGCGCATTCCGTTGCTCCAAGCGGCTGTGAAGAAGCACTTTGACGGCAAGACGACGCACTTGCACTTGTCGCCAGACGAGGTCGTGGCCCACGGCGCGACCATCGAAGCGTCGTTGCGAGCGGAGCTGCCGGAAGGACCGTCGACGCCGCTGAACGAAGTGAATGTGACGCCGCTCACGCTCTCGGTCGCACTCGCGAACGGCAGCGTCTCGGAGGTCATTCACCGCGACACGGTGCTCCCAGCGACCGCGACTGAGACGTTCACAACGTCCGCGGACAACCAGACGGCGATCTTCCTCCAAGTGTACGAAGGCGAGCGCGTGATGGCGAAAGACAACACGCTCTTGGCGTCGCTGAGCGTGACGGGCATCGCTGCTGCGCCTAGGGGCGAAGCGGAGATTGAAGTGACGTTTACTGTGAGCACGAAAGGCGTGCTGTCGATCACGGCCGTGGAGCAGAGCGCGGGCAAGAAGACGCTTGATGTGCAGGCGGACAATGGGCGCCTGAGTGCTGCGGACGTCGCTGCGATCATTAAGAAGGCCGAGGACGCGGCGGACGAAGACGACGCGTACTTGGACGAGCTCGAGGCGGCTGAAGACGCAGCGGACGGTGATGACGACGACGACGTGGCGCCGGTCGCGGCTGGCGGCGCGGCGGCGTTTGCTCCTTCGGAGGACCTAGACTAAATCAATACTTCTACGTACTACATTGCGCACTGCACGTCACGTGTTTACATCACATTACGCGCAGAGCGGAGGTGGTGGTTCGTTGGCTTGGACCTTCAAATGGGAAGGGAAGGCGTGGTGCGACGAAGGGAGGCGTCACAACACCACTTCAGGTCACGTCAGTCGGAAGGTCCAAGAATTTATGGTATGGCTGGGCGTATAATTCTTGCACTCTCTGTACTCATCTTATGAGGAAAAGTGGCTCGCCATTTGCAGAGCCTCGACAGCATGGAAGACGTCGCGTCGGCCGCCCACGCGCTCAATGTGCGCGTTCCCTGCGCTTCCCAGCACTCTCTCTTTCTCACGCACGTTGACACAAATGCACTCACGCTCTCCCCATCGCCGTCGCTTGTTCGCTCTCATTCACGACCACAGGACCGCAGCGCGGGTCTCGACTTTGGTTCGTCCTCCCTCCCTCCCTTCCCTCTTCTCACTCCTTCAACCGGCGCTCTGTACACTCACGCTGACAACACAACTGCTGCTGCGGTCGCAGAGGTGTCGGTCGTCGAAGGCGACGACTTTGAAGCCGGCCTCGTGTCTCCGAAAGGTGCGGCGTCCACACTTCAAGAGAGCGAGAGTGTGTGCGCTTTGACCTTCCCAATATCTCACGTTGGCTACGTGCTCTCAGTACACGACACGCTCATGGGGAAGCACCAGAACCTCCGCGACGGGTCCGCAGGCGACAGCAGCGCTCGTGGCGGCCTGTGCAGATGCTTCACACTCGCATTCTACAAGCCCGTGCGTGTCGATCGCTCTCGTGGTTGTTGTGGTCGGACCTCGTCGTCCTTCTTCACTCACTCCCTGTTTGTATGGCCCGATCGATCGCCAGTACTTTGACGTCGACACAGTCGACGTCCAGCAGCGCCTCACGCGCGCACTCGTGCCGTTCAAGAAGAACCCGTCGTTCGCTGAGCTGATTGCGTCCAGCCCTGACGCGTACGGACCGTTCTGGCTCTCGACGACGCTCGTGTTCTGCCTCGCATCGTGCAGCAACGTGGCGTCGTTCATGGACTTTACGGGCGCGAGCAGCGAGTGGGCGTACGACTTTAGCCGCTTGGCGTCCGCGTACACGCTCGTGGAGGCGTTTCTGCTCGGTCTCCCACTGCTGCTGTGGCTCCTGGGCAAGTACCTGAGCGTCCCGATGACGCTGTCGTTCTTGGTCTGTCTGTACGGCTACTCAATGGCGGTCTTCATCCCAGCGTCGGTGCGTTTGCGTTCGTCTGGCCACGGGTGTTGTCTGTGCGTGTGTGGTCGGACTAACTGACTAACGGACGGACGAACGGACGGACTGGGTCGTGCAGATCGTGAGCATGGCTCCAGTGGACGCTCTGGACTGGGTCGTGATGCTCCTCGCGATGGCCTGGTCGCTCTACTTTCTCCTCAGCAGCCTCTGGTCCGTCATCTCGGAGCACCTGTCGAAGGAGAAGATGCTGCCAGTGCTGGCGTTCATCAGGTGCGTCCAAGCCGTCCTAGTAACAACAGGCTAGTCCCACTCACTTTCTAACGGACGCGGCTGGTCGCGTGTGTCGCTCACAGTGCGACGCACTTGCTCTGGGTCGTGGTCATGAAGCTCCTCTTCTTCTAGCGACTGCTGCTCACTTGAGTGAGTTGGACAGACACACGTGACGCCAGTCGACAGACACTCTATCACTTAGCTTATTTCTATTCCGATTCCGTCGACGCGTCACTGCTGCGCTGGGACTACGACCTGCATGTCGCTGTCGTCGCTGTCGCTGTCGCTGTCGCTGTGGATCCCGCTCTCAGCGTTCAAAATCGCTTCTCGCTCGTTGTCCGGATGGCTCGCGATCGACTCAAAGTCAATGTCAATGTCGCTGTCGTGGAGCCGGCTCTTCTCCGTGCGGTTCCTGAGAAGACAGCAAACAGGAACAGTCAGACACTTACTCTCGTCCTGCCTGGCTCCCACACTCATACGAGTCGCAGTTGGTTCGTACTTGAGAAAGATCGCGAGGCGGATGTACTGTACTGCGTTTCGCAGCGCTAGGATCGAGTCCGCAGCGACCTCTTCGAGCTCCCCGAGCACGCCTTCTTCGTTAAAGTACATGGCGACCGACACGAGACTCAGCACTGACGACACATAGTCCCACCCAACACACACACCACACACTCATCCGTCAGTCTCGGTCGCTCCTATGGCCGCGTTCCACAAACCCACCATGGCACAACTCACCGAGCGCCACGACGTCAAAGAGGTTGCACCACTTGGTCCAGAAGCGCTGATTCCAGTTGGAGTGGAAATGGCCGATCGTCAGTCCTCCACCAGCTCCAGCACTTATGACAACAGGACCCTCCTTCCAACAGCAACACCAGAGCGGGAACGTACGCGCTTGAACGCCAGCATGCGCAGCAGCACTTCGAACACCAGGAGCGCGCTCACTGTGATCTCGAGCGAAATGAAGAGCACCGACGACGGGCTACGCACATCGCATCACCACATTGGTCGGTCGTCAGCCACACACTCACCCGCTCAATCGCTCGACTGTCGAGTGACGAGCCTCATAATGCAACAGCCGCCACTTACATTCGCCACCGGTTGAGACCCGTCTGAGACACACACACTCTTGCTTGTCAGTAGCTGGCCTCCATCCGCAGCCGCATCCACCACACGCAGAGAACGCGACTCACGCACCCACACGACGCACACGAGGCTCGAGACGACTGTGAAGAAGTAGATGAGGCGGTAGAAGCCCGAGAAATACACGCGTGCTGCGACCGTCATGGCGTATTCGCTGCAGCCTACGTGCGCCGCTGTTGGTGTCCCAGCCGCTCGCTTGACGGCCGCAGGCTTGCTGATCGTGGCGTTCGCGGACGGCGGAGCGAGTGGTACACGCGTGAAGCCCGCACGCGTTCCCATCATTGCTATCTACTTGGGCGAGCGCGCAGGTCGTCGAGATGATGGCGAGACGAGGACAACGATGTGGTCGGAGCTTTCTCTGACGATGGAAGATGGAGCAAGGTCGGAACGCGAGGTCACGCCATCTGATGCCAAGAAAAGTAGCTCTATAAAGTAGCAAACAATCAAACAAAAGTAGCTGGATGAAGTAGCGAAAAGGTGGTCGGGAAACGGATTTTTTCGAATCACAACAGTAGTTGTTTCTGATCTTTCGAAAAGGGGATGCGCAGCGGATTCGTGATGTTTACTCAATTTCATCCCATCCTTTCTCATTTCAAATGGCAGGAGTTGTTGTGACAATCCAGAGCATCCATTTTATACGACCTTCCTGGTATGCCGGATATCACAAAAAGAATAAATTAGAACTACTGTATACTACTCTGTCCCAAATATCAATCGACACTAAGGTTTTTTTAGGGAGGTTTTTTTATTAATTGGACAATTCTCATCATCGAATTAAGCTTAAATTCTCGTTTTTGCATTAAAACTGTAGCTTTTAATGATAAAATATGACAATTCAATATCTTCACGTTCTGATTGGTCAAAAAGTGAGTCTCGAAGTAAAACCTCGATATTTTGCCTTCCCTTTGTATCTTCGAATTGCTTTTGATATTCATGAAACAACAACGGTATTCAGATTCAACAGATTTTTCTCTCCCAGCTCAGGTAGAAGGATAAATTA
>JAASFJ010000712.1:0-16823 GCA_023333755.1 Globisporangium uncinulatum
CGAGTGTGATCACGAGTGCGAGGCGGGCGACAGCTCGGAGGTTCTTCATCGTCGCGTGCTGAGATCGAGAGCTTGGAGGCGACGGAGGTGATACGCAGGCGAAGAAGAAATTGTACACTTGAGCTTGAGAGGCGCAATTGCAAAGTGAGCTGGTTATCGTGGTTGTGGTGGACGTTCATGCGAGTCGACTTGCTATCACACTTCCGACTGAAGTCCTTGTGGTGACAAAGGATTGATAGTGTACCCACCAGGGTATCAGACACTACTACAGAATTTCCTCTGATTAATAACTAGGACGTTTATAAATCCCTTGCCAAAGCGATCACAGATGAATGCTTAGTCCTACTAATAAGTCTCCTATCCCAACACTCCTTCTGAATTGAATCTATTTAAAAGTCAGTCATAACTCGGACTACTTTCATCCAGAGTTCGTTTTCACCAGTCCACCACCAAACATGAACCGAGGTGTGGCATGTCAGCACTTGGCTTGGTAAGAAGGAACCCGAGTGAGTCACTCTCTCGCAACCAGGGTGCTTCGAGAGACCATGCGCTTGTCGTTTGAGCAACGAATGAATGGCTGAACTGGCCCAACATCCGTTGCAAGTCGTAGTTTCCTCACGAGTCCTCGTGTGATGCCTTCAGTAAGTACCCTCGTCCTGCTTTTCGTCTAGTCGTGCGTCGCGAGCTTCGGGTAGACGCGCACCGTGTAGAGCAGTGTGAAGACGCTCGTGACCAGGAGCGGCAAGAACGTCCAGTTCAGCACGTACTGGATGCCTGGGAGCCCAACGACTGTGATCGCAACGTCACCGAGTGCGCGGCCAAACGTCCCCGCCTCGGTCGCCAGGAGCCCCGAGTTGAACGTGCCTTTCGCGAACGCTTTCGGGATCGTCTTGGAGAGCAGCGCCATGTTGACGCCCTCGAGCACGTTCGTCGAGACAAAGATGAGGACTCCGCCAGTGACAAACTGCACGACCGAGTAGCTCCCGTAGCTCACGATCGCACCAATGCCAGCAATCATCGCGAGCTGCGCCATGACGACCATCTCGCGGTCTTCGTACCGGTCTGCGAGCCAGCTCACGCCAACGTTCGTCGGGAACATGAGCAGTCCAAGCGCAGCGAGGTAGAACCCCGAGTCCGTCGAGTTCCACTGGAAGTAAAACTGTGCAACAGTCGATGTGGCCGTGATGAGGCACTCGAGCACGAGCTTGAGCACAATGTAGATCACGAGCGTCGCGACCACCGGGACATTGTGCCAGAGCGACGACAGCGGCGGCGTCTTGGGCTTCGCAAGTCCAAGCAGCGCAGTCGCTTCCGTCGGTGCACCGGTCCCACTCTCAACGGCCGAGACCATCGAACGCGTGCGTTCAAGCGGGTTCTCACGCTCCGGCTCTTCAAAGAACGCGAGCGTCGCGACCAAGTAGATGATCCAGAGCGCGAGCATGACAAAGCCAGGTGCAGTCTCCGTCGTCACGAGCACACCCCATACTTGAAAGTCTGGTGCATAGTCCAGGGCCGCAGCAAGCGCCGGACCAGCTGCCATGCCGAGCGCACTCGCAGTCACAAAGAGCGCAGACGCCTGCGTGCGCTCTTCGCGCGAGTAGTTGTCGGCAATGTACCGTCGGTTGATCGCGCGTGCGCCTCCAAAGCCGTTCAAGAGCCGGCCTGCAATCGCCATTGCGATGCTGTCGCAGTTGAGAGCGAGTCCGTAGAGCAAGTTCCCGACCACAAGACAGACAGTCGCAAACACGAGCGGCGCCTTGTACGACCGGTTCGCCCACCAGCTGTAGAGCACTGCGCTCACGAGCGACGCGATCGGTGTCATACCGACAATCACGCCACTGAGCGCGGCTTCGCCACCGAGCGCAGCTGCGTAGTCGCCGCTCGTTGGTGCGACAATGTAGTAGTTGGTCATGTACAGGAACGTACAGAGCATGTTGATTGCGCGTGAGACGTCCGAGCGGTCTTTCCGGCGCTTGAACGACTCGTACGCAGCTTCGTCTTCGTCTTCGGACGACTCGCTGTCAAAGATCAACGCCTGGGCGGCAATCGTCTTGACGTACTGCGTTGATTGCTGCAGCCGGCGCCGTGCGAGCTGGATCTTGTTCAGCACTGGCTCGTCTTCCGAGATCGTCCGTGTGAGACTCGTTGCGACCACAAGACTGGTACCGGGGGCGCTGAATGCGAGCTGGAGCTCGGCTGAGCGCAGCTCGTCAAGCGCGGCTCGGATCGTCGCAATGATTGCAGAGATGCCTTCGTCGTGGTAGAGTTGCTGGAGGTGGGACGCTTGCGAGTCGGTCCGGGACGAGAGGTACGAGCCCATGATCTTGTGCTCTTTCAGCGTCTTGTCGTGCTTCTTGAGGATCTTGCGGATGCCCGTCGCGTTGAGCTCGACAAAGTGGAGCAGCTGGACGAGGTCGTCGCCGACTTTGCGGAAGCCGTCGCTGAGCGAGTGCATCGCTTCGAGGTCGTCTGGGAGCAGCTGGTCTTGCGACCGACGCAATGCTGCGAGTGTGCGTGCAAACTCACCCTGTTTTGTCAAAAAGAAGAGCACGACGCGCTCCACCTACCGTGTTTTGAGACGTGGGGTTAAGAGGGTAAGTGAGTCAGTGCTGGTGTGGGCTCAATTAGACACCAACAGCCATACACAGTGACCCACCTCCGAGTCGAGTGCACGTTGGAAAACCTCTTGTTCGTGGCGTGCGGCGCCACCGAATGCGTTGCGAGTGGCGCCAATCACAGTCTTTAGCCGCTTCTTGAGCTGCTTGTACTCGAGGTAGTGCCTGTCACGTTGGTCGTGTCAGCATACATGAAGTCCCACACGTGGTCCTGGACGAAAGCTGTCGACACCACACACGCACCCGCTCCACTCGGGACGCTGCGCTGCCGCCAGCTTCTTGGCGAACTGCACCATCGCACAGACGCTTCCTCTCGCTCTCTATCGCTTTGTGTGTGTGTCTTGGAAGGGCTCTCACACCCACACACAAGAAGAAGCTGGCGGCGATGGCTGAGTCCACGGCAGCTGGCAACTTGTGGAATGTGTCGCGTGCGTTTGCGTGGTGGTTTCGAATGCACAGTTGGCGCACACCCTTGTTTATATCGCGCGGTGAACAATCGCTTGTGGCAGACATTTGGTTATCTCACTACCAAATCGAATCTCCGTAAAGATTCGATTTTAGCTCCACTCTCTATCGTCTCCACCGTCGAAGCTCCTCGACTCGTTACCATCGATGGTGCCGAGCTAGCCGCTGTGCATCTCCAGCGCCGCCTTGCTGTCCATGGCCTCGTTGGCGAGGTAGCCCGCCGATTTGTTCCTTTCCCGTCTCACGTGCTGCCAGGACACCCAGCCGAAATGTCGGCTCAGGATCCTTGCTCTGTGTGGAGCGGCGTGATTCAGACTTGGCCACGGTCCAGACGGTCCCACGAACGGGCGGTCCCGTGAACAGGCGATCCTAGATCTTCTGAGAGGTCGCGAGCATGAGAGGTCGCAGACGCGACTGCTCGCGCTAATGCATGGTAGCTTGCTATAGACCAATCTCACTATCACATTTACTTCGAGCTCAAGATACCACAAAGTTAACTTTGGTCGCGGCAGACGCGATAGTCACCGGCATGTCCCGGTTCAAACTATAGAGTGACGAAGACGTGGACATGTCGGCTCCGCAGCCGATCTACGAGTTAATCGCGCCTCCGCAGATGGCGGAGTGGGAGCAAGCTTCGCTGCTCAAGTGGCTACGCGCGCGATGGCAGTACGAAGAACGCATCCGAGAAAGATCCAAGTGGACTGGAGAGAAGTATGAAAACGTCGCAGCAGGCGTTCGAAGTACTGAGAAGCCGGAGCTCATCGACTTCCTCGCGGAATATGAGTTCGCAAAGGACAAGAGGGACATCACGGACGACGAGATCCTGGAGAAAGTGAGTACCCTGTGTGCGGCGACGAACTATGAGCATGCCGCGAACCCGTTGGCTCTCTTTGCCAAGATGCTCAAGACGGACATGAGTGTCAAGGACCTCCACAGTTGGGTCTCCAAGTACTTCATTCTGTTCAACCAGCTTGTGGAAGACAATGGGCTGGTAGACATCCTGGGCAAGTCGCGGACGAGTTCGAGCGAGTCTGCGACAACGACTAAGAATCGCACGAAGATACTGATTGACGACCTGCAGCCTCCGATGCTACGTGACGAGATACAATGTGTGGCTGAATACCAGTATCGGCACGTGAATACAGATGAGCAAGTCTTGTACAAGCTGATCCTGGAGAAGGCGGAGCTGCAGCAACTCTATTACCATCGGTTTCGTGGCCGCGAGACTAACGGAGATGCTGATGGCAAGCCGTCTATGCGCAGGGCAGGTGGAGGTGAGCGGTCAAAAGCAAAACCGCAGTCTTTTACCACAACGAGCGCTTCGGCGCGAGCCAGCAATGGTGCGGGCTTTTCGGATCCGAAGCTGAAGTCCCCCCAGCCAGCACACCAGCGCTATCGGAACGACAAGCCTCGGGGCGGTTATCTCCGTTGCAAGGGTGACCACTGGATGGGAGATTACCGCTCGCATTGGTGGAGGAGAAACGCGAAGCGATCTCCAACCAAAGGAGTGAGTGTGGTTGGTGAAGTGAGCGGCAGTCGACCACGGTGTCGTAGACGTGGCGCCGATCAAGCCATCCGACAGAGGTGGCGATGAGTACACTGTACTAGTCAATGGCCTCGTAGAGGTCTCACTCTGCCCTGATACCGGCACCGACTGCAGCATTATCCCGAATAAGGTGGCCGACAGGCTAGCGGCGGTTTCGCGTCGAGAAGGCGCGCGTGGACCTCCACGTACGCACGTCGGCTGGTCCCGTTAACGCCTATGGCGTTGACTGTCTGATTATGGAGGTGGATGAAGGCCAATTTTTGCTGGGCCGCGATGTCATGAAACACCTGGGCATCGACGTCAAACGCGCGTTCAAGCAACTTGCGAACACCAGCATCGAGCTCAACCATGACGACTTGCCGGTCGATCCAGAGTTGAGTAATGCTGCTGAAGACGAGACCGACGTCGAGCTGAATCGGATGTGTGACGTCGTCAGCTCCCTTTTGCATGCTCCAGAGCACATGGCGTCCAGTGAGAAGCTGATCACGGTGCATCTTTCGACCGTGATCTGTGGAGAACAAAGATTAGGCACGCTGCGACAGCGTTGGTGGAGCCGCTGTTCGTCACGTTGAAAGACGGCGCTGAACGATTGCGATGCAAGCCTTGTCGGTACCCAACAGCGAAACTAAAGTTCCTCGAGGACCATGTCGCGCTCCTGGTACGACACGGCTTCGTGAAGAAAAACAACTTGAGCAAGTGGGCTTCGACTGCTGTGCCAGTGTGGAAGTCCGACGACCCAATCGATTTCCGCGTCACCAATGACTACACGAAGGTGAACGAGCGTACCGTGCCAATCGCAAGCAGGATGCCGGTCTTTGCAGTCATCCTCAGCTTCGTCGCAGGTGCCAAGTTCTTTGCGAAGTTTGACATATTTAACGGGTTCTGGCAGATCCTACTGGACTCCCGCTGTCGCGAACTATTCAGCTTCATGACACGCGATGGTGTCTACACCCCGCTGCGTGTGCTCCAGGGAGGGACGGACTCTACACTTCACTTTCAGAACCAGATGCAGACGGTCTAGAAGGACTTGCTGTACAAAGGCGCGCTGATCTGGATCGACGACGCCATTGTGTACGGCAAGACTCAAGATGAGTTCCTCGCCAACCTCCGCCAGTTCTACGCGCTCACGGCACAGTTTCGGTTGAAGCTCAACGCGAGGAAAATCGAACTACTCAGTTTCGAGATTGAGTGGCGCGAACGTGTGATCGACGGCGACGGAGTGCGCCAGGATCCATCCCGTCTCTCGGCTCTTGTGACGTAGCTGGTGCCAAACACGGCCGCCGATTCACTGCGCTTCCTCTGGGCGTGTAACTGGATTCGGGAGAGTGTGGTCGACTATGCACGCGAGGTGGGGCCGCTTAAAGCGAAGCTGAATGCTGCACTGACCAACAAGCGCCGGACTCTGCGATCGGAGGCATCTGCTCAGTTGGGGTGGACCGTGAGTGAAAGTGCGGTTTACGCAAGAGCTCTCCGCTACATTACGTCATCAGCGAAGCTGTTCTACCCAGAGCAGAAGGCGACAGTGTGCTTCTTCACCGATGCCTCCGACTATGGCTGGGCGATTGTAGTCACTCAGGTCCGGGAGTGGAAAGGGGACTGCAAGCCGACAGTCCAAGCGCACGAACTGTCGGTGTGTTTCGCGGTGCTAAACTGCACTGGTCGGTGGTGGAGAAGGAGGCGTACCCGGTGGTGAAAGCGTGCGTGTCGCATGACTACATTCTGGAACGCGAAGGCGGATTCAAGGCGTTCTGCGACCACTCGAACCTCATACAGATCTTCTCTCCATCCGATAAGGTCAAGAAACACGCACGTGGAAAGCTGTTGCGTTGGGCGCTGCGGATCTCCTGCCTTCGTTACACGATTGAGCATGTTGGCGGAGAGAGCAACGTTTGGGCAGACATCGTCTCGAGATGGCGCGATCCACCGGCTGTGGTGCAATATACTGTCACTGTCTTTGCCGCGCGCCTGGCAGACGTGGAGCTTTCAGCTCTCCGCCCGCTGCAAGATGAGCGATTCGAATGGCCGTCCATGGACGGCATCTGTGCAGCGCAAGCGGAGTCGGTTGAGAAGGTGGAGGATATGCTCGAGAATGATGCAGGTGTCACCACTATTAGCGGCAAGCCGTGGATCCCAAAGGACGCAAGCACGCTGATTGTGCGGCTCATGATCGTCGGACACTGCGTACCGAGGGCTCATTGGGGTGCGGACGTTCTCTTCGAGGTGCTCCGGAACGAATTCGAGATTGCCGGGCGGCAGAAGCTGGCAGAGCAGTTCGTCGAGGAGTGCCTCCTCTGTAAGCATGTGAAAGGCGGCGCTCACATTCAGCGGTCGTGGAACATCACTCACACGTGCACGCGTCGCAACGAGCTGCTACACATGGATTTCCTGATCGTTGGCGCGAGCCACTGGAGGTAGCGATACCTTCTCGTGTTAAAGGACGATCTCTCTCACTTCTGTGAGCTGGTCGCATGCGAGAGCGCGAACGGGCTCGTGGCGGCATCATCGGTGCTCGGCTGGACGAAGCAGTTCGGGCTGCCCTAGATGTGGGTGAGTGACAACGGAGTTCATTTTCGCAACACGCTGACGGATGACCTCAAGGAGCGGCTAGGTGCAATGCAACGCTTTGTCCCCGTGTACACTCCGTGGCTCAACGGGACAGTGGAGCGTGTGAATGGGGACGTGCTGCAGGTGCTGCGAGTGCTACTCATGGGGTTCCAGCTCGACTTGAGGAACTGGGAGTTCCTGCTACCGCTAGTGCAGTCGAATCTGAACCATACGCCAGTCCGATCGCTGTCGAACAAGTCGCCTGCTGAGGTCTTCACTGGGCTGAAACGGGAGAAGACCATCAACGTGGTGCTAGTGCCTCGCGATGGCGCAAGGTCACATCAAGTCACTGAGAGATCGGTGGAGAAGTACGAGAAGCAGCTAACGAGCTGCGAACCAGTCTCCACGAGTTGCACGCAGAGATCGCGGATAAGAAGAAAGGACGCCAGCTTATGCAAAGCGCGGTAAAGAAGGGTCAAGCGGCGACTTTCTCTCTCGGGGCCTTTGTGCTCTGGTCACGCGCAGACCCGAGGATGCATGGGCAAAAGTTCATGGTTCGCTGGGTTGGGCCGTTCAAGGTTGTGGAAGTGCTGCCGACGAGTTTCATGATCGAACATCTGCTGGGGGGCGCTATGACGTACACGCAATCCGACTCAAACACTACTCCGATAAGATGCTGCAAGTGACCGAGGAGCTGAAGCACCATGTCTCGTTGCAAGGGATCTCGCTCGGCGTCCGAGCAATCAAGGAAAGCAGATACAATAACAGGTCGAAGGAGTGGGAGCTACTGATCGCGTGGAGCGACTTGGAGGATGCTGAAAATTCCTGGGAGCAGTACGACAACATCGTCGGTGCAGCAACCAATCTGGTGGACAACTTTGTCAAACACCACGGCGACAGACGGTTGAGGAAATACCACCACGAGCAAACAGATGGTCAGGACGAGTAGCCAAGTCTTGGGGGAAGAGTGGAGCGGCGTGATTCAGACTTGACCACGGTCCAGACGGTCCCATGAACGGGTGGTCCCGTGAACAGGTGATCCCGCGAACAGACGGTCCAAGATCTTCTCAGAGGTCGCAGAGGCGACTGCTCGCGCCAATGCATGGTAGCTTGCTACAGACCAATCTAACTATCACATTTACTTCGAGCTCAAGAGACCACACTGTGTTCGCGCTTGCTTGTAGTCCTGGTGCGTAGACCGGTACTCGTCCCGTCATCTGCGCACGCTCATTACGCTGTCGCCGCACACTTGCAGGTGCGTGTTGGTGTTGTCTGTCTGCTGCCACGCCAGGGCAAGCCCTTCTCTGAGAGCTGGTTGTTTAGGAGTGGTCGTGTGTGTGCACGTTGAGCTGATGGCCTCGAAAGACCCGCTGCAGATGCGTCGCAGTGCTGAAGAAGAACTGTCCCAGCTGGACGCGCGCCAAGTGCGCACGGTAGCAGCGGGGGACGCGAGTGGCCGAGCGCTCACGCAGATCCCGTAGCAGCTCAAGTTCTGTCGCTCGCGCTCGGCTGCGTCGCAGACTTACGAAGCCTTGAGCTGCGCACTGGAGCCGCAGCGCCGCACACTCGCGCTGCTCGAGCCGCCACACGACCGGAAACACGGTCGTTTCGCGCACTGCGCGCCCACGCGCCCAACATCGCACGGGATACGTGGCCTCGAACGACCCGCTGGATCGCTGTCGCTGCGCGTCACCGAGCGCAGCTTGTCGCGTTGCGCGCGCTCACCGGCGGCCTAAGAAGCCCAGCGCGATGCCCTCGATCGCGACTGGCGCTTGCTCGTGCAGTGTTCGATCGCGCTTGGCTGACTCGACTTCGTGCAGCCGTCGTGTCGCATGTCGACGCCCCAAGAACGCGCGCAACTCACGGCTCGCGACGAGCAAGTCCCGGGCCATATGACACAGTGTCGCAACGCGCTCGTCCCGCTCACGTGCTGCTTGCGCTACGAGCGAACCCTGGTTGTTGAGTTGCTGGAAGCAAAGGACGCAGCGTTGGACACGCACAGCAGCTCGTTTGCTGCCCCAGAAGCACCGTAACGCTGTCTCGAGCGTGAGTGTCACGTCGTCACGTGCTGCGTGCAGCCGCTGAGCGAGCCAGCGCGTGATACAAGCTGCAGCTACGCGCACACGATGGTTCTCACGTACGGACTGGACGGCGTCAGCAGAAATTGCTTGGCGTCCATGCGACTGCCGCCACGCACCATCTGCGCGTTCGCGCGCGCGCCTTGTGAGTTTCGGGTCCTTGCAGAGAGCCACCTGCGAGCGCACGACGGCTAGGTCATCCTTACGAGGTGGTGGCGCAAGGGCCAGAGTCATGAGAGTCGTAGAATCAGACAACAATTATCAAATAGCCAATACATTCACATTTGCGCACTTCCAAACGCGACAGCGCGTACGACGCGACTGGCTCTCTCCACGACGCACTCCATCGATACGATGGCGGTCCGTTCGACGTCATATACAATGTCGAAAATTGTCGGTAGTCTTGAGCCGCGAATCACCACACAGTTCTCCTTATTGGCAGTATGCGCTCGGTCGCTGAAATTGTAGCTGCTTGTATGGAGAACTTGACCGTCCAGCGTGAAGAACTTATGATGAGCGTCACCGCGACTCGTGCGGCCGCGAGCGAACTTGACGCTGATGCCGCCCTTGATCAGGCGGTCGACCTGCGACCATGAGGTTGAGGCCATAGCTTCCGCGATGATGACGCGGACTTCGACGCCGCCGTACTTGAGCGAGATCAAACACGTTGCCGCCACTTCACACGTAAAACAATACATGTACACGTTTACCCTCCTCTTCGCTTCTAAGACGACGTCTTGGAGCTTCTCGAAGCTCTCGTCTGAGTCGGCCTCCGTGCCGTGCCCGAACAGTAGGACGGAAAGCTGGGGAGAGGCGTCGATGGAGGCCAACAGGGTCGTAGCGTCGAGGACTCGGGCTGCTGTCGCATGCGCCAATCTTTCCGCTGCTTCACCACCCGTAGCAGCAACGGATTCCTCGTGCTGGCGCCGTCGGGTAGCGGCCATCCCCAAGCCGTTCGGCGTCAGGCCGCCGCCGATGCGCGCCGCCGCCTCGATTGGCGTCGAGCCAAGATCCAGGACAAGAAAAAGCGCCAGCACGTACAACTCCCACTCGTCCGATTATACGGACGAGACCTCCGGTAGGAAAGAGAGGCGCGTGGCTTGCGAGGCTTCAGCATGGCAGGTTGGGTTGTGAGACCTCGACAGGAGACACAAGTTATCAGTTTTGTTTCAGATAAATATGAAACAAAAGCGCCAAAATTTGTTTCAGAATATTTTCAAATGTTTTGAGAAAGGCCGCCGCCTCTCGAAATGGGTCATGATGAACATTGAGGCACAACAAATACTGCCAATGAGAAGGTAAATAGCGTGGATGCCGAGGTAGGCGCGATAATGCGTCTGTTGCATGATGTGCGATAGTGAGGTTTGTCTTAATGTTCACGATCTGGGCGCTTTTCGAATTCGCACAGATCGCGAACATTAAGGCATCTGAAAAGTCCTCATTATACAGAATGTTTTGTGGCTGGTTCTATCGAATGAGGCCTCTTGAATTGCAATAACCACATGTGCCTCGATGTTCAGCGAATTCAATATGATGGGGCAGAGAAGTCAGATAAAACAGTGAAAAATATAAAATTATGGGGGACATCCCTTTTGGTCGCAAATGTTTACCTGCAATGCGCTTCAGTTTACAAGATTTCAATTAGTGCTTTGAACCTATTCAAAATGCTTCGAACATTTGAATATTGTCTCTCCACGCTTGGCATCTCTCGAACAAGCCTGGTGGATGCCGTCCAAGTTGGAAACGACTTCGCTTTAAGTCTTCAGGTCCTCTCAAGCTTGGGTCATACCACGCATTCACCGGCCACCAACCAACCAACCAAGCTGAACTTTGAAGCTCCAGGACTCGACCTGGAACAAGTGGCGTCAAGATCGTTGGATCCCTTGATCGCTCTCGCAGTGGATGGATGGTCGCCAGGACGCAGCAACGGGCTGAGATCGAATCGAATCGTACGTGAGCGGAGCGCTGGACGCTCCATTCAACGCAACGACGCAAGGCTCATGACTTTCGAACAAGCACGCGGGTGTCTCCTTGGACGACAGCCGGCAGGAGTCGAGAGGTAAACTGAATGGAGCGTGTGACGGAGCGTGTGCCTTGATGTTGTCTGTGGCACTCAGAATCGGCAGCTTGAGCATGGAGGTACCAGAGGCGAGGGTCTCTGCTGCGTCGGCGACAGGTTTCGAGCGTGCCCGACTGGGCAACACCGCATGCATTGCGTCTTGGAACTCGTCGAGCCCGTTGCGTGGCTACGAAGTGTCGTGAGTATCGTTGAAGGCCGGGAAGCCCAGCAACTTTACCGCAGGGACATTGCTTGGCAAGCAGAGCTGATGTGCTTCGCTATGCGATTGCAAGGTGCTATTCGCACTCTTCATTTTACAAACAGCGCGAATTCTTTCAAGGCTAGTCCATAATTCCATTAGATATATATAAAGCACCCGTCCATGACTCATCTCAAACGCGCCAGCAGCCCAACAGCCACCAAGAACCGACCGGAGCGCTTGGGTGACGCGGGCACCAAGGCCACGGAGCTGGGTGCGCGCGCGCTGCTCGTGGTCGCTTTGTAGCTGTCTCTGAGCACAGGCGAGCGCTCACCCAGCACTTGTAGACGTCAACCATGGCTCTCGTCGGTCGAAACCGACAAAGCTACGAGCATCAGTCGTCGTCGTGTCAAGTGGCTCGGTGAAGATGACGACGACGACGACGACACGGCCTCGGTGCTGGACCTGTCACACCACTTTCGGTCGTTCTGTTCGTTTGGCCTTGGCGCCTGCAGCCTCTCGAACGCGAACGCGACGGACCTCTCGCTGTACGACGACGTCGTGGCAGCCAAGACCATGCACCCGACCGCGACCATAAACGTGTCGTACCTCAAGGTGTTGTTGACGACGCAGCAGCCGCCGGCCGACGTGCACGCGGTCTACGCGGACGTGGCCAAGCACAGCCGCCCGGCGTACGTGTTCTTCTACTGGAAGATACGTTTCTTTGCGAGCGCGCACCGCGACAGCAGCCACGCGATCTAACAGCTGGACGACAGGAAGTTGAAGGGGTACAAGCTGCGCGCCGAGGACTACCTGGTCCCCACCTGGACGTTCGACGACCTGTATAACTTCACACCCCGGGCCACGACCACGACCACCACGAGCCGGAATACCTGAAACGAAAGCACAGCAACATGCCGATAACCACACCAAGGAAAACGCTGCTCGACACGTACACGTCGTGCTTATCGCAGTTGTGCAAGCAAGAGGACCCACTGGAGCAGATCCAGGACCTCGACGGCGCGACCAACACGGAGTCGCGCTCTTTGAAGAGATGGTTGACGACAAGCGCCTTGGCTACGTAGCGACCACCTCTTCCCGCGCGCCATCGCCGCGGTCGCGTCCGCGCGCGAGTTCCGCAAATTTGTCGCATTCGTCGCGCCTAGTGACGCGAACTTTGGTGATGACGCTGAGAGCGACACTAGCGGAGTCGAGAGTGAGAAGGATGGTGGGGCATCCACGCTCCACAATGCGGGCGTCGGTACAACGCAAACGAGTTCCTGCTGCTCGGCGAGCTGGGCGAGGCGTGGGTGTTCGTGCGACGCGATTGCGGGCCGCTCGTCAAGCAGCGCGACAGTGCGCGTGGTCGCGAACGTCGTCGAGTACCTGTTTCTGCACAATGAGGGCGGGTAGCTCACGGCGGTTCTGCGGTATGCTCAGTCACTCAGTGTCATGTCGCGGGCGACAGTAACCACACTTAGTAAGCACATGGGCACGCTGAAGTAAGATTTAGCCGTCAGATAAATAGAATGTAGCAAATGGGTATAGCTAAGGTTCGCATTGTGATAAGTGACGACACACTCAAAGTGCGGCTGTTTATTGCTCGATCCGGCATCGCTGCAGTGACTCGACAAGCTCGTACATTTTTTCGTCGAGAATGCGAGTGTGATGCCAACAATTGGCAACAGCTTTGCTAGACGCGTGTGCCCACGCTTCCTCCGCCCAGCGCATTGCCTCCAGTACCTCCAGTACATCCACACTAAACAAATCGCCCACATTACTATCCGGTGTGTCATCAACGCGTATATCGGCGGAGCGAATGAGTTCGTCGAGCTTGCCGACGAGACGCATTGTCTGCAGCTCACTGAGCTTTGACTTGAACATGCTGATTACCCCTGCATCCTGTGGTTGGAGGTGGCATGTTGTGTTTGGGGGTAGTATCTGGATAGTGACGTTGGTGAGGTCGGCGGTGGTGCGGTGTGGGGAAGCATTATCCAGGAGCCGAAGAACCTGCCTCTCCTGGTCTCGCATGTTTGCATCGAACTGTTGCAACCACTCCTCGTAGATTCGAGTCGTCATCTAACCTTTGGGCGAGCTTGCGTACTGGACACCAAGCTCACCCGCCGACTTACTACCAAAACATCGAGGTTGCCGCGCGGTGCCAATGAAGAGCAGCGGGGGTTTCGAGCTGCCGTCCGCGTTTGTCGTGAGGGCGATAGTGACCCGCTTCTTCCTCTGCTTGCGTCCCGGTAAGCTCTCGGACGAAATCGACCTACTGAGGCCTGCACAGTAGAAAAATGCAGTCTCATCCATGTTGTAGATGTCTGCCTTCTCGTACCCGAAGGTTTCTCTGCGCAGTAGCTCTCGGCCCTTGGTCACCGCCTCCAATGATGCCGAGGCTGCTTCTCTGTGAATCCACTGTGGCTGAAGCTGATTGCGCGTCTGGAAACGGTACAGCCAGCCCTTGCCAAACTTCATCACCTTCGGCCGCTGCGCTGCGCGCGAGTCGAGTTTTACGAGAAAGCCTTTCCTTAATTTCATTGCCTTGTAAATGGTCGTCTTGCCTGTCACGAGCGGGAGCTCGAGGCCTTCGTACCGCTTTATCCACGCCACTAGCTCGAGCTCGAGCTCGGGAAAGTGCTAGAGATGCGATGACTTGCAAGTGCCGGCGATGACTCGGTTGGGGGCAGGCTCAGGTGTCTGAACACCTCCAGGACCGCATGTTGTCTTTGACAACATGTTGCTTTCTAATATACTCATTTGAAGTGATCTCACCACGTTAACATTTCTTTGAATTTGAAAGATATAATAAGTGAATTAGATGCCTTAACACCTACTCTCTGAGTCAACCAGGCCAAACGCGATCTGACCCCAAAAACAAACTTCATCAATATGAATATAAATGACCCTAAACTTTGTGTGTGCATGCACCGATGCAACACATGAACAACCACGGTGTTGGCAACCTCTGGCACGGCGTCTGCTTGACGCTATTCAGTTTTATCTGATAATGTAAAAAAGTGATCTCGTATAAAATACGTGTTTTTGACCGCCCATGCGCGGACATTGTAAGCAGTAGACACAACTGGTAATGCCAATCACATCCCTGATGCTGAAAGGTCATAGATGAGCTTAGTTACACTCTTGAACCAGTCGGTGTCATGCGTTAGGCGTTTCGTGATCAACCTCTTTTGTATCGTCAAAATATAATTCATTCAATAGACTGATTTTTCTGAGTGAAAAGTCCAATATTACACGATAGTTAGACAATTCAACGTAAAAAGACAATGTCGTCGTGTCGATTCGGATCGTTCGAAGCTGAGTTTGGTCGTCATATATAAATTCCGAAAACGATGACCACCTCGAGCCGAAATCGTCGAGACACTTTTTTGGCTTGAACTGTGTGCCACTACGATGTTGTCGACGTCGTGTTGAACCACGTTCTGCTCACTCCCGAGCAGGTAGTCATAGATCTTGGGCCGCTTCGTGCCCGCCGAAACCATCGCATCCACGCGCGACCACACCTCGTCGCTGATGATGCCGCGGGACGTCGGATACGTTCCGAACGTGTCGTCGCTGACTGCGTGGTTGTGCTGGAACAAGCCGTTCTTGACCATAAGACACCGGCCGTCGTCGCGCTCGACGACCTGCAGGACGAACCTGAAAAGGCAGTCGGTGCTGCGCAGATGACGCTGTGGTCGCTTCTGCCCGCCGCGCTCCTTCGCCGGCCATCCATGTGTACAGATGTACACTCTCTGGTACCTCCCTCAATCCCCGGGCTCCAGCTGCACAAACTCGCCGCGATGCGCGGCCTTCGTGTTGCTTAGCCACTTGTTTCGCTGGTCGCAGCTCATCTTTTCTTGAACACGAATCACTTCGCGCGTGGCCTGCATGTACTCCTCCAGGTGTTTGTACCACGCACTCCAGTCCTTGTGCAGCATGCCTGACGCTCAGTGCGGATGTTGGTCTTCAAAACCTGGACGGGTCCTGGATCAAGTCCTGGATCGGGTCCTGGATCGGGTCCTACACCGAGTCCTGGACCGAGTCCTGGACGTGTCTGATTTCTCGCCGCTGCTCTCGCCGCCCGTGCTGCCCTTGTTGTCAATTGGCGCATCGCTGTTCTCCTTCGTTTCCTCGTCCGACGGCGGATCAGCTGGGGCCTCTATCGCTTCGTCTTCGTCGGAGTCAAAGACTTGATTGAGCTGCTTCAGCCTCTCGCGGAACCGAGCGCTATCACCGCGCGTGAGGTGCTTCCGCATCACCGGCGCACTCGCGTCTGCCTTGGCGACGATTCGCCCCAACTTGGCAGGTCCTGGCGAGTTCGCTTGCAGCCCTTTCAAGCGCGGGCTTCGTCTCAGCGTGACTGCATCGGGGCTGACACGCTTCGGCGGGCTGCTGCCGAGCGACGCAGCTCTTGACCGTGTCATAGCTCCCGCGACCTCGTCCGTCGAGGTTCTAGCGCTTGCGTCCATGCTGCTTGCGGCCACGTCAGCACCTGACGTGCTTTGTGCACCGGATTGCCCCTCATGGTCTGCCATCTGAGATATTTTGGAACGTGGTACTGTATTAGACTCACAGACGCATCTTCTCACACAGACGCATCTTCTCTCATAGCCGAACGCAATCGTGCACGCAGTCGTTGCCTGGCACGCGTACAGTGTGTCTGCTGGTACTTTTTTAAGTTTGTGTGGTCGAGCACGTGCGTGTCCAGCGCGTGTTCGATCGCGTGAGCCGTTCTGTGGCACAAATAGGCGCGTCAGCGCCTCAATCGAGTTTCATTTGCTTCCACAAACAAGCAGAGCTTCTGGCACCTGTACTGAGTGTCTGCAAGATTACGCGAGCTCTGGAGGCCGAGTCAGCGCCTGGCAAACGCGTGTTCATGTCGCTTGAGACTCTGTGGGTCGAAGAAAGCGCCGTCAGCGCCTCAACCGACCGCTATTCGCTCATACACGCACGCACGAAGCGTCTGGAGTACGTACCCAGCGTCTGAGAGGCTGGGCGAGCTCTGGAGCGCGTGCATGTGCGTGGCGCGTGCTGCCGCGCTTTGCCGACTTTTGCTTGGTTTTGAGCCAGCTCGGGTTTGTGAATGCTGACCACGAGTTCGGGGCGAGAGGGGGAGAATTTATTTTCCTGCTCTGGGTTAGGGTTTCAAGGGGGTGATGGGCACGATTGTATTTTTCATTACTTCATAAAGTCCGCGCCAAAAGTTTAGGGAAATTTGTTTATCGTTGAAATCTTCTTCAAAAGTGCTCAGATTTAGCCGCGCCTTTGTCACAATCAAAACGAGGTCTAAACACACAGTTTGGTGTACTTCGTA
>JAASFJ010000713.1:0-16792 GCA_023333755.1 Globisporangium uncinulatum
CGATCTTCTCCCAGACTCGTAGATTCGATGCAGTACCGGAGTGATCACGAGATGCACTAGACTTTTGGTAGAAGTGCAGTACGTTATCACAACCGCATCGAGTCTCTGTAAATGCATAAACTTCAATAATGCAGTTCCACATACTAAAACTTGAAGTTGTCGACTTTGATATCAAGGATACCAAATACCAAGTGGCAGGCACTCACTTTCAATCTTGCCCTTCTCGAGACAATCGCAACGGGACGACCGGCGTTGGTACCAGCCGTTTTGTATTGGGAGTATCAGCACTAAGCGACAGAGCTCTAAACGGAGCAGACCACGGTGCGTATTACTTAACTAACGTATACGACCCACAAGATCGGAGCGAAAACAAAAAGAAACATAGCCAGTGTCGAGCACTGTGCGGCGCATGCCCAGCCGGGATACGCCAACAGGGGCGACCCCCCCCCGGATAAGAGGCGTGGAGAGGTGGGAGACGGACATGGAACGGTCGGACAGCGAGACAACGCAGAGGAGCTGGGCGACCCAAGGGAGCGATCGGGAGACGGAGTGAACGGGAGCGGCCGGGGCACGGCGACCGGGAGGAACGCAGGCAAGTCACTCGAAGGAGCTGCAACAGACAACGAGTGACAACGGAAGCAGGAAAGGCAGCGGTGGAGAGCATGGACGGAGAGGCGACAGAGGCAGGATCTGCACAATCCGGTGGGGCAGCGGGACGCCGCGGACCAGACGCAGCCCGTCATCAAGCAAAACAGCGAAATGAACCAGCGGGAACTCTTCATGGACATGCTCCTACAAGAGAGGAGCGGCACGTAAGCAGACAACGAGGAAACGGCGCGACAAGGAGCACTCTTCTTCGCTAAAGTGTACAACCGAATGACGTTCGGCAACAAAACGCAAAGGCGGAAGCAGGGTATCCGAAGCTGACCGACACGGAGAGCGTCGGCATTGCGGGGCTATTCAAGGTATTCATGACGGGACCGTAACCGATGTTCAAGGCATGAGAGAATGCGATGCAAGAAGTCGCTCGAGTCGTGCACCGCTCCACCTGGAGCGTGCAACAGATTCTATCGTCAATGCGGGACCAGATGCGACTCGTACGCGGAGGGGTCGCGGGACCGTGGATGCAAGGCAGCAGAACAACGACGCCAGAGCAACGAGATCACGCAGACCATGGCTTCCAATGCCCCGTGATAAGTACCCGGAACTCAAGCGCATGGAGATCTTGCAGCACTGCCGTAAGGAGTACGAACCGGTCACGGAACCACGGCAACCGACGTCGCTGGAGTGGGAGATAGTGCACGGCATCGTTGAGGGGGACGTCGTCATCAGGCGCCTCCCGCAGTTTCTACCACGTGTATGCATGGGAGAGAACCTGCTCAGGTTCCAACTAACCATCAAAGCGCAGGTAGAAGGTCACCTGCTCGGAAGGCTGAACGACAGCACACCAATCTATGCAAACCACCAGACGACCGAGCGGCTCGTTGATGCCATCGTGCTGGCCGCGAGACAGCGACGAGAGCACGATGACCAGCTGGTGCCGCTACTGCGAGAGGTAAAACGAGTGGAGTATCATGCGGGGACTCACTCACTCAACTACGTTTTCTTTATGAGAGCAGACGCAGTCAAGTAGGAGGGGACAGAGGTGTCCTTCCGGCGACAGAAGATCAAACTTGCCAACATCAACCATGCGCAGACTGCGGTGGAGGCGACAGTTAAGGCTCCAGACGCGTGGAGTAGGCAACTCGGCAGTGACGGGGCGAAGAACAGCAAAAACCGGCTGAGGTATAAAGTCCAACTACTGAACGTCACCAGCTTCGTGGATGTCGGACACTTGCCCACGCTCCTCAAGACCAAACTCGCCGGCACGGACATCACGGCGTACTCCATTGGTACGGGCGGCCCCAGTCCGACCATTCGCAGCACTGGGAGGTGCAGTTCAGGACAAGCGAGCGCCAGCCCGGACTGGAAAAAGTACACAGGATCATGTGGGTTAACCACCCCATCTTGGTGCACCACATCATGACGCACAGGCAGCCACCATGCCTGATCAGCGACGCCTCCGACCACCTGGCCCGAACGTGTGCGGAGTGACAGAAGAACCTTAGCAAAGCGAACTGCATCTGCTTCGCGCAGACAGACCTACTCAAGACACCAAGCAAGCTTGGATCGTTCACGAGCGCGGGCGAGATGCACAAGGCTTTCCAACCCGCTACGGACGGAAGAGACGGGGAGCTAGAAGGCACAATAGCGCAGCCAACGCCAGCACACGCAGAGTAACCAGAAGCGGCGACACAGGAACCAGCAGCCGCGCCACAACGACAGCAAGGAGGGACGCAACGCGGTCAATGGAACACGGTACACTGAAAGGACCGGAACAAAAGAACAGCCGACGCCCCCCCCCACGAAGCGCGAAGAGCAGCAAGGTAAGTTGCTAGAGGACGCGGAACCGGCGGCGTCGCAACAGCGGAACACGGCCACGGTGACATCGGCGGAGATTGCTTGGGCGAAGAAAGTTCTCAAGCTCCGCAACGAACTCAACACAACGCAGGCTGAAGCATCGACAACGTGTCGAGAAGAAGTCAAACTGCAGCAGCCCTCGAGATCGACGACGGTACCTGGGAAACAACACGCCAGGTTATGGAAGCCATCGGAGCAATCGCAAACGACATTCCACGTAGCGGCAACTCCCAGTTCCACGCCTTGGCAGAAGTACTGCTCCAACGCAGCTTTCAAATCGAGACAAACGTACCACAACTCATCCAAGTGACTCGGGGAGTGAAGAAGGCGATTCAGGCGGCGGCGATGATTGGGTTTCGAACACGAGTTCGCGCCGTCCACACGGACGGCTTTGCTAACCAATGTGCACAGGTGGACAGAAGGCATGTCGACTGCAGAGACGGCCCAAGAAGTTCAAACCTACTTCGCGGACATTGCAGCCGGGCCGTCGGACCCCGCGGACTTCGTCGCGTTCGAACGTTGGGGGGAGCGGAGACGCTCTTGGTGGAGGCAAAGGCGACTAACCGGGCAATCTACGTGCTGATGGCAATGAACTAGAGTACCTATAGCTGCGCAGTCTTCAAACCGACAAACGTGACGGTAACCGGGCTCCAACGCAACACAGCGGTCGAACTCCGGCTGACCACAGAGGAATGGATTGCAAACATCAGGACCGACAGGCAACCGGCGATCGTGGACGAAGCAGACTTCCCCAGTGTGCTCGGCTACGAGTACCGACACTAACGTAGCATGGTTTTCCGGACAGCTGAGAAAGAAGACAACGCAACATCAGGCCTCACCTCGCTCCAATAAGCGCTATGAGCAGAACAATCAGCGGCGGCACCAGCTATGGTTGAGGCCGACAGCATAACTGGCGGGAGCTCGGTCGACAACGACGACACCGGACGCGGCACCGTCAAGCAGTTCGACAACCGCTCAGAGCGTGCCGACGAGGAGGGGTTCCACGATAATACAGACGACAGCGACGTCAACCTACCACAGCCATGTGACTGGGAACTCACGAGCGCCCATGGTACGATGACGGGGCAAACGTGTGGTCTGACGATCTGATAGAGGCACTGGGCCGCCCAGCTGTCTCACCCGAGAAGCAACAACTGGCTCAACTACTCAGCGCCCACACGGACCGGCGCAAGGAGCTCATCACGTTCATGATCCTGGGGATCGATAGGCTGTCCACACGGGACCGACGATGGGTAAGTGAAATTAACCTTGCAGATGAGGATGTATGTTAACAGGCACAGCAACGATTCAAGACGGCAGCCGGCACACTGACGCAATGGCAACGGGCCATCAGACACGAGAAAACAGCAGCGGAATCAGCGAGCGATGGCACCGGATGAGTGTCGACGCCTCAGGGTTCGCGTGGGCGCCGACCGCATCCCCAGATTCAGACGGAGCGATGCAGGGAGAAAGAGGCAGCAGTGAACCGCGGACGACTAACACCCCAAGAAGCGACGCAAGGAACCAGACCAACACGATGGGAGACGTTGCAGCATGACCGGCGCAACGACAATTCCAGGAGGACGGGAAGACGGTACGGGAGCGACGACAACAGGTGCAACAGTGACAGGCCGGATGGAACGCGCGACAGCCATCCTTGAAAGCAGTCTATTTACTCGGCTTCCCGACCTTCGACAGCGACCAGGCCACCTGGCCACAAGCGGCACTGACAGCGTCAGCCACTCTCATCAGATGGATGAAAGCGTCAACGGGGCCCCATTACATCCTCAACCACCTCAGAGAACCGATCATCGCCGACCTTACGCAACAGTGGCGCATCGCCCCCCCCCCTGGACGCGGAACTGAAAGCAGTGCAGGCGCGCACACCGAAGGGTGCGCTCCGGACACTTTTAGACGCGTGGGCGGCGAAACTGGGGGCAGCAAACCTAGACCCGCAACGCTGGGCCATCTTCGACTCGCGAGAGGAATGTACGGCACTAAAAGCATCGAAGTACGGCGGGAGCAAGATCCTGGCACTATTGCTCAGAGGCGCGACGGGCGAAACTGGGACGCCTACTACTGTGCGCCATGGTCTACAACGACGAGATCCAAGCACTCACAGGCACCAGACGACAGACGCCCGGGTGAGCAGAGGACTGCATGAACGAGCTCAGCGCAGCCGCAGCGACTCAGAAGCATCTGGCGGCAGCACTCACGCGGCTCAGAGACGGAGGTGACTGGTCAGCGGTGGCGCTCTTTTCGCCCTGTTACAAGTACACCCCGGGGATGAGGACACCATCGTCGACACTGAGTACTGAGGGCTCCGCGGCAACGAAGACCGGCGCCGAGTGCGCAGCGGACAGCGAGGAACTGTACGCAGCACTGAGCGCGATGCACGACAATTTCGCCGTCGGCACAAACCAAACCAGGAAGCGTAATATAACGATAGGAGTGAGAGTGAGAGTCCCCTCGCAGAACGTGAGAGCCTTCACCCAAAAAGAACGTAGCAAGTGGCTAGAGGCATGGAGAAGCGAGACAATAGTGAGTAGGAAAGACATAGTCATGATGCAAGAAAGATACGTGACGACCAAGCAAGACGCGGTCGAGGTCAACGCGCAGTGGAACAAGATGTGGAGGATCGCGGACCCGGAGCTCCGGACGGAGTTCTTGGGGCTCGCGAACACCAAGGCAGCAGGAGTGGCAATCTTGGTGAACTCGGAAACGGCGGCGACGGCCCAGTCCACATGGAAGACACGTGGTCGAAACGGCACGTGGCGATCAGACTGAGCAAGATCACATACACGAACGTGTGTGCGCCGAACACCAGAAGCGACAGGGAGTAATTCTTCACCACCATCTCGAGAACATACCGAGGGGCGGCGGACAACATGGTCCTCGGAGGGGACTTCAACTGCGTCCAGAACCCTGAACGCGACAGACAGCGCACGGGAGCTTCAACGTCAAAGTCGGAGAGTCCGGCACTCGACGTCATGTGCTATTGCATCGGCATTCACGACGCGGTAGACCTTGTGCTGGAAGACCCAACGACACGCGGGAACCGCGCGAGCACTACACCCACTGGGCAGGCAAGAGCGCGAGTGGCATTGACCTGTTCTACGTGGAGACATCGATCAGCGGGTGGGTGCAGTGGGAGACCACGGAACCGTCAAAACGTCATTCAGACCACCAAGATGTCGTACTTACACTCCACGAGGCGAGGAGAGCAGGGACACAGACGCAGCCACGCCGGCAACCGCTAGTGTACCCAGTGCAATCAGCGCAACTAGATCAGACACGTGGGCTCCTCCAACGACGAATGCAAGAGCTCGGTAAGGGGGATGGGGCAAGTGATGCGCTCACGGGGGACGAAGCCTGTGCCAGGATCAAGGACGACATCCGCCAGCTCACAAGACGGAGAAGCGGAGGATCCAGATTGCAGTGCAGCGAAGATAACGAAAGCCGCGCGAAAGGAGAACAGACATCATCGCGAGAGGGATGGCCGAGCAAGCGGAGCACATCGATGTCCGGTTTGGCATCTTGCTTCAGTCATCACACGCGTACGTGCGGCGCTTCTTCCAGAAGGTGTCAAACTGGACGCGATACCCAACAGTCACGGCGATCAAGCCGAGACACAGCCCGCAACGACAAGGAGCAACAGTAGCAGACATGATGCAGGCGGAATGGATGCATATCGTGGGCCAGGAGCACTCAGCAATGCCCAGTCCGAGGCGCGAGCGATTGTTCGACAGGACGGTAAGGATCCCAGACTAGAACTCGCGCCTAACAAGCACGATCGACGAAGGAGAGGTGCTGAGAGCGATCACGTCGATGACGAGGCACAAGGCGCTAGGCCTCGACCAGCTACCGAATGACTTCTTCATCGGCTGTGGAGAGGCACTGGCTACTGTGGCTAGTAGCACAGTCCAACGCGATCATGGTGGGAGCGGACATGCTGGCTTCCTTCGCCCAAGGGCTTATTATCCCACTACGCAAGAACGGCGACTCCGATAACGCGCTTGACAATCGGTCGATCATACTGTTGTAGTCCTGCTACAAAGTGTTCGCGAAAGTGATCGCCAACCGCGTTCAAGAAGGACTACCCACCATCATCCGAGAGACGCAGCAGTGTTTCGTGAAGGCACGGCAGCTGGAGCGCTTGGTGGTGCTGATCGAAGTGGTGCTCAAGGAGACGTACTCTACAGCAGCGGAGCCGACGGAGACGTCGCCAGCTATCGTGCTTTTGGACTTCATGAAGGCGTATGATAGCCTTAACAGGGACTTCATGCTTCTCACGCTACGAAAGTTCGGGTTCCAGGCGGACTTTGTACACCTGATCGCGCGGATTCACCACAGGGCAACGGCGAGGTTCACGGTGAAAAACGACCTATCGAGCGAAGTAACGATACGCTCGGGAATCCGCCAAGACTGCCATCTGGCACCACTGCTGTTTATCATAGCAGCTGAAGTGCTAGCACTCATGATCAAGGTAGACAAGTCGCTCCAAGGGATCCCGGGGCCCGGCGGACAAGGGGAGACAGTCAAAGTGTCTGCCTTCGTCGACGACACGGTGATGTACCTCCGACAGGCGCGCAAGCTACCCCGGCTACTCGCCCAACTGCAAGTGTTCCAGGAGCTCTCCGGTCTCAAGGTACAGCGAAAGAAAAGCGTACTGATCATGCTGAACGCATCAGTCTCGCAGCAAGAGCAACATGGCATCCCAGTACTCCCACCCGGTTCCACGACCAGGTACCTCGGTGTCCAAGTCAAGCACGACGACACGTCAACTGTCAACTGGAGTCGCCACATCGACGGGCTTAAGGCACGACTTGCGAAAGCGACCCGGATCGCCACAGCAGTCATCGAGAGAGTCAAGGTACTCAACGCCATTGCGCTCTTGGCCATCTTGTTCACCGCACAGTTCAGCAGAGCCACGAACGAGACAATCCAACAGCTCGAAAATCTACAAAAGCAGTCCCTTTGGGACCGCAAGCTGTCCACCCAAGGCAGGAAGCACAAACTCAATCCGGGCCTCCTGTTCTCGCCCGTTTCGAACGGCGGGCTCGGGCTACTGTCGATACGAGTGGCGGTTAAAGCACTGCTCATGAGACGAGCGACCACGTGGCTGGTGGTGGAGGAGAGGACGTACTCGACGTGCTGGTGATACCTCCTCGCCCACGGCCGGTCCGACAACAACGATCACACTCCAAGCGCGAAAGCGAGGCACCAGACAGCAGCTCAGGCGGCGAGACGGAACGTAACGGCAGCAGGAGTCGACATGGTCAACCGGCACTGGACCAAACAGCACGAGCGCCAAGCGAAATGGATGGCGGCTACGCTTGCGGCCCAACGCGAGATGCGATGGACGGCGACAGTAGTCTGGGACGAGAACGGCGAGGCAGTCCTTCGGCTGGTGTCGGACGCACGACGGTCGAGTCGGACTTCCCGGACGCACTGCGGAACTTTTGGCCGGCCTTCGATTTGGCCGACAACCCTTGGGTCGTCGGGCCCGACGGCGAGCCGCTACAACCGCTCAACTACAATCAAGTTCATCCGTGCTGGCTAGCGGAGCTCGGCATAAGGAGGAGGTCGACACGGGAGTGGATCTTCCTGCCAAGACGCAACGGTCAGCGTCACTCGAAGAAGAGAGAAGGTAAATGGGCGGATTGGATCGTCAGCATCATAGTCTGCAGCCCGGCACTGCAGGTAGGGGACCAGCTCACAATCACCCCAAGCCTACAGCTGTGGAACAACCTGAACCTCGAAAAAAAGTACACCTGGTCGACGCGGGACACAGCGTCGCGCTGGGAGAGGTGGCAGCGGCGGGATGTCGGCCGCGTGAGTTCATCGCGCTCAGACGACACCGAGACAGAGTAACGTGGACAGTTCTCGACGGCAGTGCAGGAGCCAGCACGCGGAGAGGCATGCAGCGCCTGGGGGCCATCGATACGAAGGAAGGCGTCACATTCGAAGCCCACCAACATACTTCGAACCTACTCCGGGCTCTTGAGCCCAGGAGCAAACCCAAGTACCTGCTGAAGGACCTGGACCGACAGCGCAAGCGAGCTCTACCGGAGCAGCTGATCTACCCGAAGAGAAAGGCAGCGGTGGCTAAGATAGCAGAAGCCAGGGAAGCTGAGCGCTGGCACCAGCTCCAACAGCAGCAGTCGATAGCGCAAGTCTGGGCACGGTACAACAGCATCACCCGGTTCCAACAGTGGGTGATGTATCGAAACTGCGCGCTCCAGTTAAACCTGTACCACGAGCGAAGAAGGATCCCGAGCAACTGCCCACTCAACACTGGCTCTCGGAGACGCAAGGAAACGACGGCTCACATCATGTGGGAATGCAAACGAGCAGAGGCGGCATTGGGAACACACCTCGCCTGCTGGACACAGAATCGGCTGGCGGCAGACTCCGCAGCAGATCGTCTTGCGGCAGCACAATAGAATACCGCCACGAGGAAAGCGCCGCCACCAGCGCCAGGGTTTGTACACATGTCTCACAATCACTACGGCTACCTCAGCACAGCCCACACGCATGCGATGGCTCAGATTTGGACCATCCTGATGACGGTGACGACCGCGGTGCTGTGGCTGGCACGGAACGACACAGTACACAGGCAGATCCATCTGCAACCCGCGGAGGTCGCGCAACGAGCGTGGGTGACAGGAGTGCCGCAGGTGCGAGCGGCTTGCGAGCTGAGATCCAGGTCGAGAGAGACGAGAGAGCTGGGCATTGCCATGTGGCAGTGCGTCACCATGCTCGAGAATGGCGAACCTTAACTCCACCCAGAACAGCGGCACACGGTCAGGCTCCACTTTGACGGCGGAGCCCGAGGCAACCCCGGCCTGAGCGGGCAGCGGTTGGGCGCTTCTCGTGCAAGGAGTGAATGGCGAGTGGAAGCTGGACGAATGCGGCTATAAGTACCAAGGAGACCACCAAACGAACAACTACAGTGAGTATGAAGCCCTTCGAGAGGGCCTGGCGCTGGCATGGAAACGGACTGACAGTCCCAACACCCACCTCCAAGTACGTGGCAACAGTATCATGATCATCAAGCAGATGACCGGCCGAGCGACGGTGAAGGCGAACGGGCTGCAGGAGAGCGCAAAACGAATCGAGACGATCAGCAGGGAGTTCGGGTGGGTATCCTGGGAGCACGTCAGAAGAAAGAAGAACAAGATGGCCGACCATTTGGCCAACATCGCGATCGACGGGAAAGGCAGCCACACGATAGAGACACACGAGCAGGGACCTGACCAGGCACGGTACCGGATGGTCCAAACACTCATGGCGAACGACGTAGCCGACGGGGGAGGCGGCAAGGAGACCAGCACCTTCCTACTTGCATACCAAAGTTAGGAACATCCAACCACACCCAGAATAGATTTCCTGTCCAACCAACCAAGGCACTCACCTCGCTTGACACACCTTGTCGATCGTTTCATTATATTGACATAGTCGATATGACTGGTATCAATCGCTTTCTGCACTCCGACACTTCGACACCTTTGTTGCACGTGAAATTGATTGTCGGGTGCGATGGGTGGGATGAAGAGTGAGATAGAGAGAACGATAGAGAGGTATAGATACCGTATAGGTATGTAGAGAGAAAACAACACAGAGGTGGAGAGCACAGAAGTTGCACTGCGTTGCGAAGGAACTACCTTTTACTGGTAGATCAACGAGTTACTGGCCAGTTGGGACGAGAGACCGGTCGCCGAGTGGTTGCTGAGGCAGCACATGTGATGATCGACGAGGTGTACACGGTACAGTACAGTGCCACACGCCAAGCAGACTCCAGAACACATATGATGAGAAGCAGCCGAGGTGTGAGGGACCAAGCGTTGCTGAAAAATTCCCACAACAGTCGACACAAGTGGTGGCCAGGGGCCGAGTCCCATGGCACGAGGAGGGCCGCTCAATCGACGCACGAGAGCCACTGACGCCGACGCGCGAGCGGGTTGCGCAAAGAAAATAGACGCAACTGTCCCGTTTCGACAGTTCGCGATGTCCCCTTCCCAGCAACGCTGTTGTGGCGCCGTTCGGGACGACGCAGCTCGACACACCGATACTGGAGGTTCCGCTTCCAGAGGACCAACCAAGCAGCCAACCCGCGCTTTCGTGGCAACGTCCTGTCGCTCTCCGGAGGACTTTCGCATAGATAGTTCAAATGGCGTCCTTCTCTCCTTCTCACTCTCGATTTCAAGTCAGGAGCCACTAAAGGAGCGGGGCCTTGCGTCCCTCTTCCTGTCTCCCAGCTCCGCCTGCTCGCAACCTGGCCCAGTCTGTGGACCGCCACGTGAGCGACAAAGACTGGTGACCGCAGACTCGGATTCCGAAACGAGACAAGCGAGGTCTCAGTCGCTGAAAAGGAGCGGAAGTACCAAGCGCGCCGCCCACTTCAAGCGAGCAAGGTTCGAGTCGAGCGCGCTACCATCGAGAAGTTCCAGTGAGCAGCAGCCAATGGAGAATTCGCCACCAGCGACGTCGTCTCCGTTGGCTCGGGCTCAGACCACAACGACAGCATCGTCAGAATCGAGTTTATCGCCCCCAGTTTTGCTACTCACGCTCTCAGCGTGGCCGCTCTTCCCACCTGTATCGACTCCACTTGCGAGCGCCAGCTGTGCCAGCTCGGCTGCCAGCGCGCAAGAAGCGGTTCTCGGCGAGACAACTCCGGCTGCGGCTGCAGCTGTTGTGTCTCGAGAGAGCAGCTCACCACCTGGAAGTGGGCAGTTGCAGGTGCTAAGCTCTAGCCGCTGCCGCCAGCGCTACATGCGTGACGACGAACGTATCGACGTCATCCGTCGTGTGCAGAGCGGAGAGAAGCAGTCGGACATTGCGCGTGAGTACGGCTTCACGCGTGCCGCGATCTGCAACACGTACAAGAATCGACAGGACATCCTTCGACGCATCCAACTGCAGCCGCAGCCGCAGCAGCCGAGCCCTCCGCGATCAGTACCGGAGGCGACAAGCGCCAGCAGCGCTGGAGAAGAAGTTTGTGCATCGGGTTCAGGCTGTGGAGGCGACGCGATGCAGTCGGGTACTGGAGGGAGCAGCTTGGGGCGACGGGGAACCGGCTTCCAGTCGAGCAGCAGCAGCAGTGGCAGTGGAGGTGGCTTCCAGTCCAGCAGCAGCAGCGGGAGGAGCTTCACAGGCAGCACAACAGGAGGAAGCGGGAGCAGTGGTGGTGGAGGTGACATGCCGAATCCGCTGCCCGCTCTCTCGAGTCTTCAGGGGACTCAGTCAAGGTACGCTGACACGCGTTAGACGCACTGCACACCTTGAGCGCTCCGTGTGTCCCAGCTGACGCACCTCTATGATCTACAGATACGTTGCGTCGTTCGCAATGCCGAACCTCCGTGAGGTGAACACCATTGCGATGAGCCAACTGATAACTCGTCTTCGGGATCGACAGACAGGACCACACGTGTTCAGGAACACGGCCGATCGGGTTATCAGGTGACTTTGTCCGCGTGTTTCTCGGTGTGCGCCGGATGGAGAACGAAGCTGACCGTCGATTCGGATGTGCTGCACGCAAAGACTCCTGCTCGAAGAAGCGCTCGCGATGGCGCCAATGGCTGCTGTGTCCGTCATGACTTCAGGTCAGCAACTTTGGCAAGGGATCGACAGCATCTCTCCGTATGCGGCGATCGGGATCGGTAATGGAGGGTACCCGCTCCTGCGAGGGTTTGAGGACATGATGATCGATGCAAGGACTGGTGCGTCATGGCTTGCGGCAGTGTGAGCTTTCGCAGCACTCGAATCTAATACACTGAGTGCCATGTCGTGCAATGACTAGGCTTTATCGCGTTCGGGAGCCGCGATGTGCAGCTCCAAGCGCGCTATCTCACGTACTCGCTGCCGTCGGACCTCCGGAGTTACAACGTACTGCTCCTGGATTGCGAGTGCGTGACTGGCGCAGCAGCTCTCCAAGCGATCAATGTACGGTGCTTGTTTGCTCCGGCAACGTTGTTGACTTGACAGTGTTCCAGGCTCGTCCGGACTTACACTTGTGGCTGTGGTTGACCCGCTGGTGCGTACAGATTCTGCGCAACGAAGGTGTCTCCGAGCAAGCTATCGTGTTTGTCTGCGTCCTCGCAGCGAGAGAAGGCGTGCAGAACATCTTGAGCACGTTCCCTGGTGTTCGCGTGGTCACTGCGGCCGTGGACCCTGACGTGGAGCGCCACAGTCACCCGGCGATTGCACCTGGATGCGGCATCTTCCTCGACCGCTACTACGATTCCGAGGTCGTCTTTGGGCGACTCATTTAAGTGATGCGGCGATGTCGCTGAGTTGAAGAGATCATCCGTTTAACGGTCAACGATACTTAAAGCACATGTGGTACAAACAAAGACGATCTCCGTCGCTCACACTCGTCGGACTCTTGGCGCCAGCATCGACAGACAAACCCCATCCGACTAGCCGAGCTTGCCAAACACCTGCTTCTTCTCGATTGAGTCTCGTAGAAGATGCTCGAGTCCGCGAAGCCAATGTGAATCGCGAGCGGCGACGTTGTCGAGCGAGAAGAGAGAGCACAACAGAAGTGGAGCACACTCAATCTACTCATTGCTCATCATGCAAGTCTTACTCGCGCTCCACTCAGTCGGATCGAAACGAGCGGGATGTGCTTGGTTGGTTGCGCTGCTGCCACCCATAGCTTTAACGACCGTCCCGCACATAGCGCTCCATTCCTACGACAGAAATGAGCGGGATATATCCGCTGATCACATGTCCTGTCAACTATGAGTAGTACAGTAGTACGACCAATTCCTGTTGTAGCTGTCCAAATAATCTCCAGTTGTTGGTTTCCCTGTTTTCTCCCCTCGTCGTTTTGGTTTGGCCCATTCCGCCATCGTTACCATGGAGCAGAGAGCGCCCTCTGCGTCGGATGTGCGCGAGCCGTACGAGCACGTGACGTACGAGAAGCTGCGCGTAGAAGTGGCGCGGCGTGGTCTTCGTATCATCCGCTCGGGTCCGGGCAAAAACTACACGAAGCCAGGCTTCATGGCGCTGCTGCGCGAACACGACCAGCGCGTCCACGCGTCGAGTGGCGCGCTACCGGGCGGCGCCGCAGTCGCAGTCGCAGCTGCGCGTCCTGCGCGTCCGTCGACGTTTTGCCGCTTCCGTCTACTCAACGTGCTGTTTTCCGACGCGTTCGCGTCGCAGCGAGCGGCGCTACACGCAGTGAAGAGCGAGAAACGAGTCGCTGCGTTCTGGGCCGATGTGCGGGACGCGTTTGCGTCCGACGATGTGGCGTTCGCCCGTCGCATCGCTGACCACGCATGCCTCGCGAACGTGCAGCCAGGGTTATTTGTCCTGCGCTCCGCACAGAAGCTCCGAGCTATGTGGGAAACGCTCTCGCGTGCGCACACACGCGCAGTCACAGCTGCGGACGTTGCGAGCCCAGTGGACTTCTTTGACGTTTGTGACGGCAACGCAGCGGTGTATTACTTGGAGTGTTGGCTCCGACTGCGTCCAGAGACGCACGTGGCTGTCGTCACCACGCCTGTCGACGAGGCGCGCCGTCCGGAGCCGCTACGGATTGCCCAGTTGCTAACAGACGACAGCGTCGTCGACGTGCTGCACAAGCTCCTGGAGACGCAGCGTGAGCGCGACACTTTCGACCAGCGCCAGCAGACGCAAACCCAGTGGCTCGAGCTCGTCGCGAGTATCGAGCAGATGCGGGAGCACGCCAAGCGGTGCCGGCCTGGGAGTGAGGAGCTCGCGGACGCGGAAGAAGACCTGCGCGTTGCGCTCAAGCGCAAGCGGGAGCTGAGAGAGCAGGTTAGCCAGGACTGAGCTTTCGGTGCGGGGCTATCTCGTACGAACCTGCCTTCCTTCCTTCCTTCTCCCTTCAGCTAAACACGATCCGTGGCTCGCGAAAGGAATTCACCAACTGCATGTAAAGTTCTCGTTTTCACTGCTCCTGATGTCGGTGCGATCACATGTAGCCTTCCTACTGTATAAGAGAGCGTGGCTTTGCACGTGAATCCAAGTGCGAGAAGCAATGGGAGAACTTTCCATAAATAAGTACATACGTACTTAGATTTACTATGAAAGATGGGATAATTGGATGTACTTACTTGCAATGGTTAAGTTCAAAGGAGCAGATTTCCGGTAAGTTCGACATCAAATTTAGAAAAAATAAAAAAAAATTATAAAGAAATACAGTACGAGTTTGGAAATGATAGCGATAATGTGAAGTACACAAAGAGCAAGTGCATCTCCTAAAGATCACCGATCGCCTTCTTCCTCTTGTACTTTGGCTTGGAGCCTGGCTTCAAACCAGGCTTACTTAACTATTCACGTACAGCGGGAGACTGGGGAAGCATCTTGTGGTCTCGAGAGAGCTCGATGTCGGTCAGAAGTGGGATGAACACTACAGTGTAGGTCTCGCAAACGTGGCCGATCTATCGAAGCTCCGCGTAGTAAAGATCTTTAAGTGGTAATCTCTGCATGACGGCAGCACTCACTGCGCGAATGCACGGATAATCGTCGTCTACCCATCAAGTGCAGCCTTTTTCTCGAAGACTTACTATATTCCATTGGTGTCGGAGACAGTCGGCACCCGGGGCGATGGATGCCACACTTTGAACACGCTCTCGAGACTAGTAGTCCTTGTCAGATGCGCTAGCTTGGCTCATGTCCTTCGGTTGGGACAAAAAAACTGGATGAGAGCCTTGTCTTCAAAGCGCCCAGCTCACACACCTGCAAGTTGACGTCGTTCGGACACGAGTTGGCTTACCTTGACTAAGAACTTGTTGAAGGCTTCCAGTGGCTTCCAACTCCGAGGTCATTGACAGACCAGTGGTTGGATTATTGGGAGAGATTAGAAGTGATCTCCCCATAAGCTGGTGTGTCAAACAGAGTCTGGAAACGGTACTTGACCCGATTGTGCAAGTTGATCTCGTCCGTCTTTTGACCGCGCTCACCTTCGTGACGCACAGCTGCTGGCTCAAGGGCAGATAGCCGCTCTCCATGTCGCTCTTGGCCATCTAGATTATGATCCCCGAATCCACCACCGTGATTGGTGTTCTTGTGCGGGAGTTGTTGTCCATGATGTGGCGCAAACAAAACCGATGACCAGCGCGTGGGAACACATCGCGAACAGCTATTAGAAAATACTTCTGCCCACGTGGCGACACTCCTCTAAACTGCACACGTGCTCCACGTCGTGTTGCCGCTCATGACCCCTGCGCCGGAGTCGCGCTACTCTGCGTCGCCCCGTCCTGCGCCGCTTGAGCTGCTTCGAGTAGCAGTCAAAGGTGACACCGTCGGCCCGTGTTGAGTCGGTGTCAAGCGCGCGCTTCCCGTGGCGTTCGAGCTGCTCAGACTGGGCGAGCCCGATTTCATTAGCATGCGTAGGTGTTGGTTGCACTTGGACACGACCTTCTTGCTGTTTTTATCGCGCAGGTTCGATAGACTTGTTCGCGAGTCGTTCAATTGAAGTATACCCTATTTGTCTACCATGTAATCGGGAAGCGTCTTGGGTAGAGACACAGCTCCCGAGCTAGATATACAAGGCTCGAAACACGTCGCACTCAGACCGCAATCACAAACTACTTCTGTGCTCCTACGAATAGCCAGCCGAATGTACACACAAACACCGCCCAGAACTACCACACCGGTTCTTAGACGCTGCTCCTGCGCTTGAGCTCTTGCGGTGTACTCGAGAGTGGGTTAGCTCGTGCGGCTACCACGCCACGTACGGTGGAGCAGTCACCACGCTTCGTCACTCCTCTTGAAAGCGCGATCTTTGATAAAAAGATCGCTGTATTACCGGCCGTGCCAGCCAACGGCTCCGGCATACCCATCCAATCAGGTGCACGGCTTCTCGACTGATCCTGATAGCCATTGCCGTCTGATGTTACTGCACCGGGGTTGTATATACATATAGCCTCTGACAACGTCTAAATATAAAATATAATAATGCAGATTATCATGGTTCTGTCACCGCATTTCACGGTGCTGACGGCCTCTAATTGGTCGAGATGGAAAGCTTCACTGCGATGGGTTACACTAGGAACAATAGGTATATTGAATTAGGGTTTAGGGTTTAGGGGACAGTATTCGCTTTTCTTTGGTCAGACAAGCTCGGCTTAGGGTTTTGAATTGGCTCTTAGGGTTAGGGTAGGATGAGAATGTATAAAATTAGATAGGGTCTAGGGTTTAGGTGACTTGAAAATTGTATGGCAACAAATAGGTACAGGCACTAGCGCGAGTAAGGAACATCTGATTTGTACCGAATTAGACGGGGATTATTTTGGAAAGCAAAAAATGGGAAATCTAAAATGCTTGATTGGCACTAATTTTCACATTCTAAAGTTCC